>NIUQ01000047.1:0-28479 GCA_002796945.1 Plectus sambesii
CTTGAAAACGATTATTGGATGGGGACGATTATAGGATGTCCTGTATCAATAGAATAAATCCTGTTTCTTGGAGGAGGCGGCTGTTTCTTGGTGTCACTGACTTTCTTGGTGTCACTGTCATTCTTAACGTCACTGATTTTTTTGGCGTACAGTTTCTCGTCCGGCAGAATAATGACGAACAGCTCATAAAGACCGATTACCGTACCACCAAGCCACAGCCCGAGTGCGCCACCAATATCGCCTGAATTTGTTACATAATGTAAACATAAAAAATGAGTTCGAAATTAAGATGAGAAAGTGTGGGGATAGTCTAAGGGGATTTCTTGAGAAAAGATAGTTGAGAATTGTTGCCGATAGTGTATGCCGAAATAATTCATCTGCCTACGGTATGTGTCTCTGTCTCTTGACTGTTGAATATCTTATAAAAATCTTTATCATAAATCCGAAAGTTATCTATTGGTGCGGATACACGAATGTCATGATCGTGTGTCGAGGGATACTTCAAAAAAGCTGAATCCTAGGATGTGTTTGATGTGAGCCTCCTTTAAACTATACCCAATTTGTAAAGATGTTTTGTTCCAGAGATAAATGAGTTTAAGAACATTTCAGCCGGCTGTAAATTACATATTTAATTACCTCATGGTACAATTTTTAAGGAAGAAAATTGTAAATGGTCATTTTGTAAAATGAAGATAACTTACTAAGCAAGCCCCAGATTCCATAGGCTTCCTGTTCTTCGATCATTCGTAGACGGAACGCTCGGAAGGAGAGATTAATGTTTGCTAGACTGGCCCTAAACAAGCGCAGCATTCATAGTTATGTGTTCAAGTCCAAATAGTATGAAAGCGAGAGAGGTTGTTTTAAAACAAACTCAGTGCATCCTCATTAACAGAGTCTGTATAAATCTCGTTTGATCAATTTGCGAAAATACTGGAATCAGCTTGCTGCGTTACATAATCAAAACATTCTATCATGTTATTACGGTGAGCGAATCTGTTTATTTTTCAACTTGCACACATCTGTGCTAATGACACCCCGAGCACATATTGTTCGAAATGAATTTCTTATTCTTCAATCGAGAGGAATTGGAAGCAAAAGAATTGGTGATAGTTTAGAAAGCAAAGAGAAAATGTTATTATTTGTGAACTTCATATTCCTACGGTTAAGAGAAAGTCATGAGAGAGACAGTCGGTATAATAAGTAACGTATGTATTTGCAAACTTGCTTTTGATAAGCTATTCCATCTTGATAACTGTCGAGAATATTGTCGATTAAGTTTATAAATTCTTTGTACCAAATGGAACTTGTTCCATCTTCAGTCGATTTATACACTCGACATCCCTCCACTCCAGTACACTGATGCGGACCCTAAGAATTCTTTGTTTGTTAGCATCATATCTTACACTGAAGAAGTTGGCAAATATTACTTAGAATAAGATTAGACATGAAAGCATGAAAGAAGCATAAAACGGACAACGTAAAAAAGTTAATTAGTTCATTTGCTTGAAGAATCTTTTTGACCACAGGAGTATGATTTCTACCAATCATGAGTATCGCGGGTATGTTTCCCCTATAAGGGGATCCTATACTTGTCTCGCTCGAGCGACTCGAGGGTTAAACAAGTTTCCGTAAGTTTGAAAGAAAAGAGTTACTTAAATATAACGCGGACACAGAGTAACTTACTTTATCTATACGATTGTAAGTGTTGTTTATGCTGTCATACATATTCCGGAATAATTTTTGCTGCTTCGGGTCTCGGTAAAGATAGGGTATGTAATTAGATGTTAGGAAGCGTCTATCCAAACTTATTTCTGGAGCTCCATTGTCGGGCAAGAGAAAACATTCCGCTCTGCAAATAAAGTCAAACGCGTTAATTACATTACTGGTATGATATCAAGCAAGTTAAATTTAATCCAGTTAGGTTTCAGTTTTTCTCTATGATTACATCAAACATTCAAAGCATAACTGTAACACTTTCTGAAACTACGATTCCATTGATTCTTACTTATAGTGAACGCAAACGCCAGAGAAACCTGAATACATTCCAAGCAAACTGTTCGAATTCTCGCAGGATACGATACTATGCGCGATTTAAACTTCATTTGGGCACTTTTTATTTAAGGCTGAGGGCGGAATCCAATTATTGAAAATTTTAGCGCGAAATGTGCATTTGGCATACGCGAATCTTTGAATAGTGAAACTGAGCAAAAGCATCTCGTTTTTTCCGCCAAAGCTTCGACAGTTCGTTGGAAATACGAAACTCCGCCCACAGACTTATGACACAGGACGCTCTCGCACTTGCGTTGCATAGCAACAGAGAGTCGNCTGAGCAAAAGCATCTCGCTTTTTCCGCCAAAGCTTCGACAGTTCGTTGGAAATACGAAACTCCGCCCACAGACTTATGACACAGGACGCTCTCGCACTTGCGTTGCATAGCAACAGAGAACCAGTTGCCATGCAACACGCTACATTTTATGATCCGATTTTATAATTTATCATCCAAATTCGGTTCTGATTTCTGTTCTTATGATACCCCAAAATTGTGCTTTACATAATATAAGTACCCGGTACTAACGATCCAGAACCGGAACCGGAACCTTTGATTAATTATTCGCGCTCCTCACATTCAAAGTCATAATGATACATATAATAGTTAAAATAGGTTACTGCCCCATATTTCGTAGGTAGAATTTAATGCAGACGAATGTATAGCCATTTTTGAGGCTTCGACTAATACCGCTGGCATGACAGATAGGCTGTCTTTGAAGAGAAAGATGTTTCCGACAAGTTATGTGAGCATAAGTGGCGAAATGTCACGGCACATATTAACGTGAATTGGCACAATTTGTTGCAAAGTTCGCTGTTTAAAACGCAAAACTCAATTGATCGACAGGAATCCACGTTTATACGCAGTTTGCTTGGAATGTATTCAGGTTTCTCTGGTGTTTGCGTTCACTATAGATTGCGGTTCTCACAAAAGAGATTCTTATTCATACAACTGTGAGTTCAGTTTTCGATTGAAGTAACGGTTTCTTGTAGTACGATTATTTTTTATACAGTTCCAATTTCAGCTCTCGAATAACGATTCCGAAATTAGAATGTATACAGCTTCATTTTTGAGTAATCTTTAATTCCTGTCAAAATTTACAGCAGGTTCAACGGCTATAAAATTTTTGATACTCAAATAATAACAATTACGAAAAGAAATCCGTGAGAATGCCCGAAATCGATTGATATTTACTCATTAGATTACACTGTGCGATAAGACACTACTAAAAGTAGTAATTGACATGAAAGGAGAATGAGGCGCAGTTTTGTTAATTTAGCATGGCTTTCGGCAACATTTTTACTATAAGAAATCGGATAATGCTCTTATCTTTCAATATTGCATCATCAATACGCTTAGACGTCTATCAGTTAGACATTGCATAAGCTGTAGAAGCACGAAGCGTCAGAAAGTGAAATAAATCATTTCGATGATCCCCACGTATGGCTTTATACAGGAAGATGAATATGAAAAGGGATAAAAGGATGACAGAAACTTACAGTGTCTAAAAATGCGCGAATGCTCACTTTATCGTGCTCAAAAGCTTACGCAGTGGGCAACGAGAATTTTTAGAGTATCAAGTGTTTTTTTTTAATTATTTCATATAGCTGGTGAATAGTAATGAACTGCTTTAAATCAATGTAATCTTTAAAAGGGAGCATTCGCATTTTATAATTAACATTCTTTTAGATTGTTGAGCGGAGAAATGAGGCGTTCCGTGGCATTCCAAACATTGAGGTGAACCTGAAATTATAATCGTAATATCTGACCCATTTTAAAGTTTGAAAATTCCTCGATTTTATCTGCACAGTGCAGCAAAAATACATACGGTTTATGAAAAAAATTGTGCTGCCCAAATACATTTTACCATTGATAAGAGATAGCAACATTTTTAGGATAAACATAAAACATTGTTAATATTGTAATCTTTGATTGTTGTCTTCATTTCAGAGCAAAGAAATTAGCAGTTTGATAAAATTCGAACGTTATAAAAAACGTTAGTGTATATGCTGCATTCTGTTTTTATGATGGCCGTCGAGAATGTCCAGTCATTGTTTCGCTTTCTAATCACAACTTAGTTTAATGCGGAAACAATACTATCCTGTTCAAAAACAATATGCCATTTGTGGCTGCTTTATGGTGCAAAATTTCAATTTCATATCGTGAAAAATGAACATAACTGCAAATAATACCTTTTTAAGGTGTTCTCTGGTAGGTAATCCATCGCGGTAATAGTTTCTGATTTTGAAAACATCTGATGTGTTTGCGTGCGTGGTTAGAGCTCTCGCTATGGATGTCATTGTGCGAGGGTCTATGGGCATACTTTCTTCTAGAAACCATTTTGTATAAATACCCCACGGGGCTTGCCACATCGAAAAATCACCGTCGATGTCACTTCTGCTTTGCAAGAGCTTTTCAATCTGAAAACGATTGATTATGATCGCAGTAGAATATCTAGTGCAGAATTAATTTAACGATATTTCAAAGACTAATTCATTTCATCATCATCTGAAGCAAAACAAACGGTAGCAATTATGAGCATTGGCTTGTACGACTTTTCAGCGAACCTTTTCTTCAGAGTTGCGGCTGTGTCGGATTATTTTATTCTGGAATGCAATGGGTCACAAAATTTGCTACCGTATACTTAGCGCATTTAATTTCATATTACTGCATCAAACTTCGATTCGGGAGGGTACGGCACAAGTCAATTAATAATTTTGAATTGCATAAACCAACACGATCATAATGACCGTTGCAATGGCAACCTCTGCAGTTCCTTGCGTATACACGTTTGACTACACTCGCGACTGTTCTTGCACCATTTTGAGGGGACCTTTAGGCTCGAAATACGGCCAGTTATATCTGTGTAAGCTGTTACAGCGCACAAATTGCTGCGACTCATTAACATAATAATGGCAGAATGGATATCGCGTCTTTTACACAAGTTTGCATTGTATTTTTCGAGTCGCGAGCAAACATCAATTAATTGAAATGTAATTTAACGTAATTTAACTATTTTCAGTTCAGCGGCAGTCAAAATGCATCTGCATTTGTTATCGGCTGCACTTTTCGTTGGCTTCATTCGTCGCGCGACTACAAATATCATGATGCGATTGTAGTTTTACGTTTTTAATAAACAAAATGAGCGTAAAATTAAACCTGCTACTTGACTGAGACTAATTATCTTATAATTTTCAACAAATCCGATGTGTTTTTCTCTTCTATTGAAATCATAACTCAGTTACGTTATCACTTAACGTCTACAATACGACAGTATTGTAATTCCAAGTAAAATCACGTGAAAACTAAAAATGGCGCTGGAAGCAATCTGTATGATTCTATCAGGCTTAACAGCCGGCTGCATTTGCCACTTACAGTTGCATTATGATTGTCCCCTTAAGTGTCACTTTTTGAAAATCGAAAAGCCCCGTAGGATCTTCCCACACTTACAATCTCAGCTCTGTTTTATTCCTTACCCAATACTTCAGTTCCGTGATTGGTGAAAAACGAGTAGTTGTAACGTTTTGTATATTTGTTAATTGCAGTGACTGCTCGAGATCGCAAATGCTAATTGGTACATAGTTATTTGCCACATTTTTGTCGGTGTCGAACGATGTTTTCGATGCGTCGAATTGATCAGATTTTGAACAAGAAGAAGTAGTCATTATGCGAGTGTAGTCCTTTGATATCAATTTTTGACACATATAAGTCGCATAGCACTCCGAGAGAGTGTCTGGAGGTGAAGTAACACACTAAAAATAAATTTTGCCGATTTCGAAGTGATATATTCAAATTTAACAATGAAATTCTGCAGAAAATTTTATATTTTGTGTAGAGCAGCCAACAGGCTAATGTAATGTCAGGCAAAGCCAGTAGTAGTAGTGCGTTTACATTGATTTCAAAAATTCTTTAAATGGCAAAGTTGGACTGAGACCGAGTCCCAGTTGAAGAGAAAGATATTGTCACTTCGGAAGCTAATAAATAGGGAGATGGGACTTAAAAAGTGGATGGGGCTCTTATTTTTCCTTATTGTCCACGCAAACGCTAGAGAAACCTGAATACATTCCAAGCAAACTGCGCATAAACGTGGATACTTGTCGATCAATTGAGTTTTGCGCTCAAACAGCGAACTTTGCAACAAATTGTGCCTATTGACGTTAATATGTGCCGTGACATTTCGCCACTTATGCTCACATAACTTGTCGGAAACATCTTTCTCTTCAAAGACAGCCTATCTGTCATGCCAGCGGTATTAGTCGAAGCCTCAAATTTGGCTATACATTCGTCTGCATTAAATTCTACCAACAGAATTAAGGGCTATAACCTAATTTAACTATTATATGTATCATTATGACTTTGAATGTGAGGAGCGCGTATAACTAAGTATACGTTCCGGTACAGGATCGTGAATACCGGGTACTTATATTATGTAAAGCACAATTTTGGGGTATCATAAGAACAGAAATCAGAACCGAATTTGGATGATAAATTATAAAATCGGATCATAAAATGTAGCGTGTTGCATGGCAACTGGTTCTCTGTTGCTATGCAACGCAAGTGCGAGAGCGTCCTGTGTCATAAGTCTGTGGGCGGAGTTTCGTATTTCCAACGAACTGTCGAAGCTTTCGCGGAAAAAACGAGATGCTTTTGCTAAGNCGTTATATCTCCATCCGTCTCGGCGATGTTGTGTCTAGTTCTTATATGCTAACATACGAACGGCAGGTGTTACATATGCTAACAAACGAACGCCACAATATGTACCATTATGACTTTTTATGTGAGGAGCGCGAATAACTAATTAAAGGTTCCGGTTCAGGATCGTTAGTACCGGGTACAGTCGACTCTCGATATAACGGCACCCCTCGGGACCGGCCCCAGCTGACGTTATATCAAGAGTGACGTTATATCGAGGGTCATTTTGCCTTAATTTCTTCTAGGGCCAACCAAATCGGGCCCAACCAAATTGACGTTATATCGAGAGTGACGTTATATCGGGGTGCCGTTATATCGAGAGTCGACTGTACTTATATTCTATATAGGACAATTTTGGGGTATCATGAGAGCATGAATCGGAACCGAATTTGGATAATTAATCCATAAAATCTGATCATTAAATATAGCGTGTTGCATGGCAACTGATCCTCTGTTGCTATGCAACACAAGTGCGAGAGCGTCCTGTGTCATAAGTCTGTGGGCGGAGTTTCGTATTACCAACGAACTGTCGAAGCTTTGGCGAAAAAAACGAGCTGCTTTTGCTCAGTTTCACTATTCAAAGATTCGCGTATGCCAAATGCACATTTCGCGCTAAAATTTTCAATAATTGGATTCCGCCCTCAGCCTTAAATAAAAAGTGCCCGCAATGAAGTTTAAATCGCCCATAGTATCGTATCTTGCGAACTTTTGAACATTTTACACAAAATGGACTCGGGTGCCAGAAGCGTTTGCGTAGACAATGCGATGCTTCAAGCGTCATATTGTGTTCACTGCGTCAGAAACGCTAAAATAACGATTATGGTGAAGGAAAAATAGCAAATTTTCGACAGTTATAGAGTGGAAAAAGAGCTTTCCGACATTATGCAAGGAAAGAGTTTTTGGTTGAGCCGACTAGAGTTCGATATAGTTGGGAGTCTGGGGGACTACAAGCCGAGTATCCAGGGAAATGAATACCCATCCACCCTACCTCCTGGTTCGCCTCTGCCCACGGTCCTATCTTCCAAGTAACTACAGCATCTTCTTCAATACTTCTGCAGTTAGCAATGCTTAGCAAAGTATTCGAAAATGGTATAATAAATTACCTCGTAAAACTTTGTATATTCTTCGACGAATTTGTTCAACACAAGCAGGCGCAATTCAGCAAACTGATCGGTTGCGCTCTTTGCTGCCTCCAAGTCAGCGGTTATCGAGTTGTAAAACGGCTCCATGGATTCCTTCGAGTAGCTATATGTCCAGTCCTTTTGAGAAGTGTTATATTTCTCTAGGATACCCAAGATGAGTTCCTTGAAGAAAGAATATTGTTCGTCATCTTGATCGAATAGTCTAAAAATCAATTTCCTTAAATTCACAGTGGCTTCAAAATGTCAAAAATGTTAATGCAAAGTGTAGCTATTGAATCTTAACGCAACGTTAATTCGATCTTTGGATTCATACTTTCAAGGGTATGCATGCGGATTCAATGAAGTCCTGCGCAGTAACATAGCTTGCTCTATGGTCAAAAATAATTTGCAACACTTTATTGTACGCGCAGTACAAGCTAAGTAAAAGGTATACATGTCCAAAACTGAATATTTTCATTGATGATAGTGTACAGTCGAATGTATTAGGTTGAGCGGAAAGGCTTTTCGTTTTTAGGTTCCTAAGTTTGAATGCGTATAACTCCGCGAAAACGCAACCAATTTGAATGCGCTTTTTTCATTCGAAAGAGCCCCTTTTAACTTAGATTTTATTTGTTGAATCGTAAAATGAGTTGTTCGGATCGGATTTTTATGATTCAAAAAATAAAAACTTAGTTAAAAAGAGCTCTACAAAATGAAAATAATCCACATTAAATTTGGTTGTGTATTACCGGAGTTATTAGTCACTGAACGCGTTTCACTCAAGCGCTGAAAAGTCGCCTACCTTCTCAATAACAGAACAGTTTATGAGAAACGCAACTTTACTTACGTTTCATCGAAATCGAAGGGTAAGATTGCATAAGATGGAGATACATAATTAGAAAAATTAAAGTAATTGTATATGTCGTTAAAGCGTTCTATATCCGGGGCATAAAACCAAGCTAGGTAGAATGGCTCGTTATATTCAGTTCTGTTCTTCCACCAGAATATTGATATCAGCTCCATATGTGCTTTAAATAGCTCGGATAACAAGTTGTCCAGCTGTTCACTTCCGGGAGCATTCAAGAAGCCTCCATAGTCTGAGAGCGCCATCATATTTTTAGTCACCGTCTTATCAAACCTTTGTGATAACCGAGTACGAACTTTCTTGGGGTCAAGAGGGTATATTACCAAGCCAACTTCCGGTTGCAATTCTTCACAATCGTCCGGACAATCGTAGTCAGATGCTGAAATGCTGCATTGTTGAATAATATACAGTAGCACAGCTTGGAGTCAAAACAGAAAGCATTTAAAAAGTCGCTGGCTAGTAAAATGAGAAGCTTGATTTTGTTAATGAAATTTCGTCGTAGTGCAAAATAGAATATTTAAAAGCATTGTGCTAACGAATAGTTAAGATATTTGAGGATCTCTCAGCTGCATTAATAATTATAATATTGTGTGATAAATTAACTGAAAATGAAATATAAATAACAAATGGAAAGGCTTTTTATCAAGAGTCAAAATCAAAGAAAACCTTAAATTTTTTGTTTAAACTTATAAAATCCATGAAATAATGCGTTTAACTTTGCAACAATATACGGGAAAAATACTCATAATTCATAAAGAGAATGTCAAATTCCGCATTTAAATATACTCAACTGACTTCAGACGTGAATTATTGTATATCATTTCAAGTGACTGGCAGTTACATATCAAAAATGAGAAGCAAGGAGGAGTTATTTAATATTGTCAGGTCACAGTGGATGAAACTGATAATTGTACATTCGATAATTAATAACTTTCATTATGATCCAAATGCCCTAATCAATGTAGATCAGATAGTTAAATAGCGAATAAAATGTTGCCGAACTCTTCCTGTCAACTCAACCGAATACTGACAAAAACTTGCCTAATGCGTTTTGTGCACAAAAGAATGTGTCGTACATCGAGCAGAAATTCAGCGACGCATTATAAGAAACATCCGCTTGCATTTTGGCAATTTCTTCGCCCGCATCTCGGAGGTAATTTGGCGCACGATCGTATAAGCAGTTGCACTCCTTTTCGATAGGCTCGGTGCTTTTTTCCCATATGCATTTATCTTTTGAATACGATTTGAAATGCCGTAAAGAAGTAGTTCCGCAATTTTTCGCAGCACGAATGTTCTAAAAATGTCTTGTACTATATTTTGACTTTCAGATATGGGTTTAGGGGATGTCCACGATTTCGCCGGAATATTCGATAAAAGAATGAGCATAAGTACTTTCAAGAATGTTAAACTGAAATATCTCGATAAACTATAATAAATTGCAAAAAGTTTACTTACAGATCAAATGCTCATAACGCACAATGCGCTCTTATTATATGGACGCGGCGCGCAAGATATCCATTATCACTTTCATGGCACTGCTTTGCAGTTTTGTGGAGATATTTTGTACATTAAATTAAGAAAGTGTATTAAATATATCGAAAGATGGCGTCAGAAAATATTATCAGGAAATATATCCATAACGGTACCTGTCTCATTTGTTCGATCATCAGTTTGGATCTAAGACCCGGTTCAATCTCTATCCCTCCGTTTGTTGTCGCGAATTCCGTTTCATCTTGTGAATAGAAGAACACCTTAACGTATTAATTAGAGATATCCGATGTAATTTCTTTTCTTACACCATCTCGCATTGTTATTCATAAGAATTGCCTTAATTTCAATTAGGCGTACACTCGATTTCGTCTCCACTGCATCCACTTTCGTCATTATTGAATTCTGTTTGCGTTCAAGTTTGACGCGATTAAATGTAAAAGTTGTGAACTGCGGTGCGGGTCAGTGTAAGAAATTAAATATGGTACCAAATAGCAGCCAATGAATGCTAACATGAGATTCTGCCTAATATGGTCATATTGCAGTATCAATTCTTTTATTAGAAAACATGGCGTGTAATTTCCCAAAGTAGTTTTCAGTATTCGCTCTAATTTGAACACTGTACCTTTTGGCGCCTTATGACACTCCCTTGCGTGTATTATAAAATAATTTGCAGTAATTTCTACAACTCTTACATTTAAAATTATTAAAATTGCGTAAATTGGCAACTTCAGCATGAAAATTTATATATTATCACCGTTGTGAGTGCATCCGGAAATTCAGCTGTCAGAGTGTCGATCAGAACGTCGACACGTGTTTTACTTTCTGAAATCAATCGCCTAGACTTCGTGAATTTTTCCTATTTGCTCACCTGGTGATGCTGAAGATAAATTCGTTCCTTCTTTTGGTGCAATTCGAAAGCATTGTCCGAATGGCGTCCAAACCGATGTTACGTTGCATTCTTGAGCAGAAGCAGAAAATTCGCCGTTATACCATTTGCAGCTAAAATTTTCATGATATTTGTTCAGAATGCTCAAGCACAGTGAACATGATGTAGAGCATATCAACGATAAATAGGATTGTTGGATATTTCTAGTGAAATTGTTGCAGCTGCGGGCCTGCAGACAGTTAATCGCATTTGGTTTAAACTTTGCTACAGCTTTTAAGCTCTTTTCGATCATGCTCAATTGGAATAACCCATTATTATGCTTTCTTGTGAGACTCTAGTATTCTTCGTTATAATAAATTAAGAAAAGGTCCTAGAGCATTTTATAAATCTTTGCGTTAAAATGACAATTGCAATGTAGTTAAGAGGATGTATTCATTATTTTCCCGTTTCTGTCTTGACTGATCGGTAATAATACTTCACACAACAGCAGCTGAATATCTTTACTTAATCAGCTTAATTTTGTATCCACCTGCAAAAGAGGAATGGTTTAAACGATACACAGGATGGTGCAGAGAAAACTGGGACATTTTTTTATCGGCTCTATTTTGCTCAGTCAAAACAGATTACTGTGAAATTTTGAAGAAATAGACTACAACATATGCTCTTTGATTGTGTGAAGTTTCGTTACGATCGGTAGGAGCGACATATTTTTCTATCATACTAAATGCGTCGATGAAAAATATTCAAATATTCGGAAATGCTGACATTGTAATGATGAATAACTTTGCTATAAAGAAGTCAAAGAGGATCAAATTTGGAAATGGGAAGATGGAAGTTATGGAGTTGAAACTGAAAACAGAACTGGGGCAATTGGTCAAGTGTTTGTGATTTGACAGAGCTTCCTGAATCCAAGCCGTTTGTTGCTTTTTTGATGTTATTGCAGAATTCTCCGGTATGGATAGGAAATTTTAGACGACACCACTAAAAGAATTCGCTGTCAAAATACATCCACTTAACCAATTGCCCCAGTTCTGTTTTCAGTTTCAACTCCATAACTTCCATCTTCCCATTTCAATATTTGATCCTATTTGGCTTCTTTATAACAAAGTTATTCATGATTACAATGTTAGCATTTCCGAATATTTGAATATTCTTCCTCGACGCATTGATCTGATAAAAAATAATGTTGGTGCTATAGATCAAAACGAAACTTCACACAATCAAAGAGTATATGTTGTAGTCTCTTTCTTTAAAATTCCCCAGTAATCTGTTTAGCCCGGTCAAAATAATAGCGGATAAAAAAATGTTTAAGTTTTCTCTGCGCCACCCTTTAGATGCTTGTGTACCCGTAAATGTCATGGAACGAGTTTTACATGATATTAAAGTAAAATACATACTCCAACACCACTTCGGTGTGATTCGGGCGTGCGAGGTTAATAAGTCGCGCGTACGTTGCGAATCGTGTTAAATCTCCTATTATTTCATCAGGTTCGTCGTAGTAATCACCAAGACGGCATATCATAATATAGCGAATTGCGCGATCCCAGTCAGGAAATGAAAATTCATCGGTGTAAATATAAAGCTGTGTTTGGGCACATTCGTCGTACAGTCCATTCAACACGCGATATTTTGCGTATCCGTCAGAATCAGTTATTTCGGTTAAGTTGTCAGCTTTTAGCGGTATCATTGCTTTAAAAATAGGCTCTTTTGTCTGAAATAAGTAAATCGATGAAAAATTTAATTTTCATCCCCTAGAAACTGTATCCCAAATCGCTACAACCCGTCTTATTGAATATTTGGATACGTCTCAGGACTTGGTAAAGTCTGTTCAACGTCTTTATGCATGATTTTAATGTGCATGAATTATTTCATCAGTATCTGTAATAAATCAATTAGCTAATGTCCACGAGCTGGTTTTGATATATTGTTTCACAAAGATGAAGAAATATGGGATCCACACAGAGCCAGTTTTGTAAATTTAATGGAAAAAGTCTCTGAACAATAGTAAACATACCGAAAGCTTTGCAGCTAAAACAGGAAAACGGTCTTGCAAAGATGCCGACATATTGTCCAATCGATCAAGTACTTTTGATAGCTCTTCATCAGGTACGTTGTACAAATCTTCACTAATGCTCTTCAGCTCTTGAATCAATGTGTCAACGTCTGCGCTTGTGAAGTTGATGTCTGTTCGTTGAAATTGCGAAATGAACGTATCCCGATGTTGCTCGAAGTTGAATAGATCTGAGTGCTCCGATCCACGGTTATCGTTATCAACCTGACCATATACTCTTGCTGCTGCCAAACTTGCCCTAAATATTTAACTCCGAAGTAATATTGTACAGAGGCCGATTTCATAAAACTAATGTTGCTGTGAAATGTGGAGCAATGCTCACATTTCTGCACTGTCATCACACATTTTCACATTTGCCGGTTTCATAAAACTGGTGTAAGTGTGAAATGTCAATGTGAAATGTAATTGTAATCACATCCGATATAATGACATTTTTCTCTGTCTCGGTTTCATAAAACTCGCTTGTAACAGTTTACATTTACATTTTACACCAATATATTACACTAGCAGACCCGTAGAAAATTTCCACGGGTTGTTTTATAAAATTCGGAAGCGCGACAATTTACACACGTGCGCAGTAATTTCACGTCTGTTTCCTACGCCGATCATGTGCGTCGCTTCCATTTTTAATTGATCGATCTGCGGCTCTGTCTGGCCCTCTCGCGCGCTCCAAAGTCAAACTTTCTTGCTTACCACCTTTAACCGTTGAACGGTACGAAATTAAATAGTTGCTGACGTTCGCCGGGAGAGGGCGCTCGGATCGGTTAGGGCCGGGCAGATTCTGACGCTTGCCTCAAAGGACCCCCAGCCCCTACTAAGAACGGCCAGATTTCAAGGCTTGCCGTGATGGGCCCTTGCCTTTAATAAGAACGGGCATATTCCAACTCTTGCCTCAAAAGGGGCCCCGACCCGTACTAAGAACGCGCAGATCCCGACGTTTGCCACGACGAGGCCTTGGCCCGTGCTAAGCAAGGGAAGTTTCCGACGCTCGCCACGAGGGGCGCTCCGATCGGGTTCGGGCCAATCAAAACGCTGACGCACACAGACACACACACACGGCCAAGAGTAATTATATAGAGATAGAGATGGTGACGAAGGCGATGTAGACTGAAATTACATTTGACATTTTCACCTTTGAACAGCGTAAATGACGATTAAACGGCAATTAAGTAGTAGATATTGAAAAAATACATTAGACTGCGCTTTCAGATGTCAAATATTGTGATTATTTTGTAATTTTCTAACTGTTCAAAAATTACGTAACCAATTTCATTGGAAAATGATCACAGTAGTGTCGTTAAGGTTGCACTACGTTGAACTTCGGGAACTTTAGGGCAACTGTCAAATGCCGACGTAAGGTGTAAATGTAGTTACGTTTCGCATTTTCCTTTTATGAAACTGAGAATTGTGAGAATGTGACTACATCCTCTGTAATATGTAAACTGTAGTAACATATACATCAGTTTTATGAAATTGGCCCCAGGGCGGTTTTACATTAGAATGGGTACCGAGTTATTCGCTGATTGTGCAGGCTGAGTCAAAATACTGTTCATAATTTGGTTTGATATTGATAGTAACTCTGATTTTTTTGGGGCGTTTATGTTCTAGGCTACAATTTAATAATGGTTGACAGACTGATCTGGCTGATGTTATTTCGCACTTCTGAAATGATACGGTTCATGGAGCTGAAATAACATGCAAATTTGGCTTATTTGCTGCTGAGATATGTGAAAAGGGAGAAATAAACAGTTTTCACAATTCACCCATCCTGCAGTATTTTTTCACCATCAGGTGCAATTATGTATTTAGTTCTCAAATATTGCCTGCTGAGCAATGATGTGCAATAACTTTGGAATATAGAGGCAGTAGAACCGCTAAGAAGCCTAAGTCAGGCGCTTTCCGGATTCTACCGCGATCAGATAATAACTTCATCCTTGATTTTCTGAAGCAGATACAAGCAGCCGAATGATGGGGTGCGCACCGCCCATTAGGATTCAATACTGAATAAAATGTCGATACGTATTTGGGTAAGAGCATCTGCCCATGCACCTGGCATGTATCCTTTGACCTCAGCTGGGCCTTATTTCAGAAATACATACCCTTGTATCACCAGTAAGAGACACAGCCTGCTTAGCTCAGGTTTCAGTGGCTTCGCTTTGCGAATTAGGGCTGTTTTGCTCACCTCTGCTGCAAGACATGTCAGCACAAGGCGTTGAATGTTTATATAAAGTTAGTTGAAACTGATTTCTCTTACTATCAGGTCCCCATTTAGCACTTAAAAGAAACTCCACGATACTCTATATTACCTGAACTGCCCAGGCGGACAAATGACCATTGCTGGCATGACGCCGCCGTCTTCATTGCTCTCCGTTACCGTGACGGTGATTGGTTCTGTACAATAGTAGGCAGATCGTTCATATATCTGATACACAGTGAGTCCAGCCATGATTATTATTATTATCCACGTCACTATTCTGAAAATTTCATGAAGAGGGGTTGCGATGTGTTATTACAAAGGACCAAATATCAGTTGTAAGATGTGATACTTGCTAAGGAAATTAGGCCAAAATTGGTCAGCGGGTGACGAGAAAGTAGTATCACCCCTCCCCCTACGTTATTTATAGACACAGATTCGGGCTTTAAAATATTTTTTTATTACGCACTGCGAGCACCATTAGTAAATTACAGCGGCTATTATGATTTATACTATTTTGTTCTTTGTAAAACCGAATGTAATTGACGCTTTTTGTGAATAACGCCGGCCCGATTGTCACAATTAGAAAATGTCACCTACGATGCTGTGCGTGTTACTAGCGACTAAGCCGATCAAAGTGTTTCGGGTGTATGTTTTAGAAAACAGCGATACAATATAGGGGGATTCTTTCAGCAAAGTTTTGCAAACGTAGGGTTCACCACTGTTAATTACGAGAATCATTCTGGCTCATACGGAAGCCACAGTTCTAGCATTTTCAAGCTTCGATGAAGCCTACGTGATATGTCAAAAAGGGCAAGGTTATTGTTTGGGCATGCGTCCAGGGAGATGCCAGTGACTTTTTTTTTTTTTCTTCCTCGCTGTTTGTTTCCGATTAGGAGTCAGCGATGGCGGTCCACGGGATCACGAGAACCCCCGCCATTGAGTTAGCGACAGTAGAATATCCGGCCGGCTGTCGCATGCCTGTCACCGGGATGTTGTCAGAGTGGTGTGGAGAGACCACCGCAGCGAAGCTGCTACCAATTTCCCGACCCTGGAGGAATGGAGCACCTTGGTTGGGTGAGGGTCGCTCTCAGCGGGAATTGAACCCGCGTCCTTGAGGCTGTTGGGCGAGGGTTTAGACCACTACACCAATCGACCCGTTTATGCCAGTGACTATTAAATTAAAAAGAAATCTGGTTTTTTACCTGACTTTTCTGTTGTGCTTTGATGTCAGATACTTGGCCGTTGGAATGGAAACATTTTCACAAAAGCGGCTGAAGACACTGTCATTTTGTTCATCGCTCGCCATTCCGGTTGCAGAGCTGGACGAACAGTGAATACGATTCGGCAAAATGCTCCTGTTTAGTCAGTAATACTCTTAATGAATTTCGCTATTGATGGATTAGTTTTGCGGTCGTCAGGCATCTTTTGATTCATGAACCTGGTGGAGCTGGAGCAGTGGTGATTAAAAACCTATTTAGAAATTAACCGGCTGGGAGCCGCGGTCACAGGTTACCATTGGAGAGTGTAAACAGCAGCTGCTTAAAAATTTCATCGGGTTCCATTTGTTTTATAACAAGTGATCCCCTTGTCTGGTGCTGCATGGTAACGTGGAGGGCTGATGGTGCTGTAAACAAGCTGATATTGATCACCTCATGTATCTGACTAGTGGAAACCTGGTGATACCAGGTTTTGGAAAATTCATCTAAACTCAGTGCTGAGAGGCTCGTTATGCATCTTTTAAGAGGTATTTTGGAAGGAATAAAGATACATACTCAAATCTAATAGCGTGTGCGTCTTAATGTGCAAGGCGTAAGAGAACATGATGCAGTGAAGTACAAAATATATTAGAAGCGATCGCCGGTCATCCGCGCTATACAACAATTTCACATAAGATTATGCATTTATACCAATACAATAGTAAAAGTCGGTTTTTCAATCACATTTCTCGATAGTATTTCTGAAGAAAAAATTTCGATTATACTGAACATGTAGAGAGTTGACATACGCGAAATATATCATGGGGCACGCTAGGGCATAGATGAAATCGAACTCTCAAAGTTTGAGTGGAATTTCCCGACAGTGGGTAAGGCTACAGGTTAGGAAATTTTGCGAGTTAGTTTCTCACATTCTGCTGTAAAATCAAATATTTAGATTGTCTCTCATGGAGACTTCGTTGCTCTGAAAACTATTGGCTTACAAAATCAACATGTTGGTATTTTGAACTCTTTATTTGCATAGAATCAAACGAAACAGAAATTTACCTCAGTTCTTATGAAAACTTAACAAAATATCGGTATAAATAAAGCACTGACTCGAGTAATGGAGAATATTGATCTTTTTATTCTGTTTTAATCATTCTATGAAAAAAGCGCTATCAGCATTGCGCGCCCCGAGCGAGTCAGCCGCCTACTACCAGCGGCGTACTGTGTACATCGCTGCACTAACCCGTCTATGGTGCGTCGCTGCATCATTTTCAACGTGAGAATTGCAGTGTTCCGTTGGTTATTACCCAACGTATTGAGGTACTTCAATGTTCTGCCCAATATTCATATTGCGGCGAACGCCTCCAATTTTGGAAAGCTTTGTCAGCAGGGCAATTATAGCACTGACTTACAATGGAAGTCGATACAGTAAATCGTGTAGAACATTACCATGTTATCTCTTTTGCAGGTAGAGAGAATGAGGGGTTAACATTAGCGCGACTAAGGTATTTGGTGGAGAATAACTATTCGTCTAACCCGCTACTAACACGGTCATGCATGTTTGATTAGGTAAGCTTGTCTGTTTCGTTGGTTATTAGCCTACTGAGATACTGAGTGGATTTGCCCTATCGTTGAGACGAACGCTACGAATTCTGAAAAGCTCTATCATCAGAGCAACTTACACCCCATTGAAATGAAATGTCGCCTGCTTAATGTGAAGTGCAGTAAATGATTTACGTGACGTGTATTATCAGCTTCCTTTGCATTTGATATGTACTGCTAGACACAACGTCCACTTTTAGAGTGATGTTACTGCAATATAAAATGTCCTCGATCGATAAATACATGAAATCGTAGTGCGAGTAAATGGACTCTGTATCAGTATTTATTTACATGTAGTGTTCTGTTATCAAGGCGATGACAAATTGAGGAACATTTAGGCACAGTTCACAGAATTAGATGCGGTGATTCAAACGAAAGCATCGCATCATAAGACTAACGAATGTAACCGCTTAAGACCTTCTTGTCAGCCACCCCTATTTTATGTCGTCTGAACTAATTTTGCAATTATTGTCCGACAACTGAGCATTTTCAATCATAAAATAAAGCAATACTTCATTCATGCATTCCACTGTAGAGTTTCTTTCTTAGTCATTTGTGGTCATAATATGTCATAAAGAGGGACTGAATATATTTTTAGGGGAAAAAAGCAATTAAGGGGCAGAAACTATCAAGTTAGGTGGCACGATATATTTGTCTTTTGGTAAAGATTACTGTGGCTGCCATAGCAAAATGCTGTTGCATTATAAACGGGGCTCTACGCGATAAAAAAATGCCTAAAAGCACGTAAATCGTGTAAGAATGCGGTTGCATACTGATTGTACTGAAACCATAGTCATTTTGCAAGAGCGAAGGCGGCGATCATCAGTCTTATGCTTCTAGACATATCTTGCTAGGATCACATGTAGAAACGGAGCTGTACAAAGGATTTAGTGGCGATGAGAAGAGGACCGGTTGTGTGGGGATTGAGCGGGAATGTTGTCAAGGAGACGTAGGATGTCACCGGCGATGCGTTTGGCGGAGGGAGAGGAGAAGGGAGAGTAGAAGAGTCGACTGACGGCCTGGTAGCCATTTTGTGCGTGTAACATTTGTATATAGCCGCGGTCCTTGTCTTTAGAGCAAACGTGGCGAACGGCCCAGACGGCCCACAGCTGCGAACCCGCCAGGTCGTCCCGGTCCAACAGCGGGTAGAAAGGGGAGAACGACCGATAGGCCACCATTGTGTTATCCGGCGTTCCCCAACCTTCCACTGCTTCTACCTGCAAATCAATCATTTCCCTTATTGTCCTCTTAACACTCTTCTATCAGTGTGATCTTTTATCACCAAAATACTTTTACAATCAAAATGTCCCGATCAGTAACAAGAAATCTTACATTGAATAAGGGCAAACTACTTCGAACGTCGATAGCGCTTCTTTCTATCAATTTACGAACTATCATTCTTAATGAAAAACGGTGTTTTCACAACTGAAAGCGAGCTCATCTTTGCCAACTACGGTACCTAGCGAGCTTTCTTATTATTGATCGAAAATTTTTGACTTTACAAGCCTTTGCCCGGAATAGTCACTCCTATCATACTTAACACTGCAGATATCAAAACATTGATTAGAGTTGACGTGAAACGAGGTATGATCCCTGTTAATGCCATAATATTTACCAAGGACGCATAAAGGGACGTTTAGGCAGTCTTGATAATTAGTAAAGCATAAAGCGGCCTTAACACCTTTCACGTTAACTTTCATCAGCCTTTAACGGTTGATTTTAAGTATTGGATAATGTTGCTTCGGTCAAAGACGTTTTATTTTTAAAAAGACAATGCTGCCTTGAAGCAGGCACTCACCAAAGTGCGATTGCATAGCTGCGCGTTCGGCTCAAAATCCCATGGCGGTGCCAGCAACAGGTTCGCCAGAATACCCGCCGCGAAGTAGCTGACATCGATGCGTTGCTGATTGCCGTTAGCATCCATTTGGTCGTTCTTCAGTAGTTCGCTGCAAAGCATTCTCTTCAACACTGTTCGCGACTTTCTCTTACATATTGGGCCGGTTTCATATCGCGTACTTAAGCCAAAGTCGTACTTAACGGAGTGATAAAGTATATCCCAAAAGTACTACTACTTTAGCTAAAGTACGCGATATGAAACCGGTCCATTATTTCCTTACAGGATGGTCTTCAAGCAGAACGGCTCGACCATGTAACTCTGTAGAGTCGATACCTCCGCCACATTGTTCTAAAAAGATAACATCATAAAGCGACTGGCGAAATTCCTCCGCATTACGACACTCGATAGCTTCAAACAATTTATCAACTAGGTCATCCGCCGCGGTCGCGCAAAGGCGCCAGTTCAAACGCTTCTTTAAAAATAAACGGCACACAATTTAGGATAATAGCAATAAAGATCGCACAGATATTTCGTATCCGTGCATTTTCTGACAAAAGCAATAGGTCTCCTCAAAATCCTGCCAACTAGCGCTGACAGTTAGCTTAATCAAACACTGTGAGAAAGGTTTATGAAAGAAGAGAGCAATGAGGACTGACCAGCAAGCCCAAGACCTTGGTTTGAATGCTCAAAGAAGTGTTGAAGCGAATGAGCGCTTGGAGTACGGTATTCAAGCCGCCCTGCTTGAGGAACAGCTCGCAAGTCTCAGGAGACTCGTCTAAAACCATTTCAGATAAACTGGGCGGCAATTCAAATTCAACGGTCACCAGTGAGATTCCACAGCGCACTCAAAGTGAACTTCAGAGTAAAGTCGAATAAGTTGTTGTTCGCGGGGGCGACTGATGGCTCCGCCAGCTTCTCATTGATCACATCGATAAGGTAGCGAATGTAACGGACGTTTGTCGCCAGTGCATGACTTCTGTCGGTCGGTATCTTAAAACATCGGTTGAATCTCATCCGTTGTGTCCAGTGAAAGATTAATGACACCTTCATAATATCTCATTTTACTGTCAGTTAATGGTATAAGATCGTTAATTTATGATGTAATAGTGTTATGTATGCAAGGATTTAAGATTGGACAATGATGTATCGATAAATTCCATTTTATAGCCGATGATGAAGCGGGCCAAACAGTCTCAAACAAACCTTTGGCGCCAAGATGGAAACAATCGCAATGGTCATTCGAGATACTGAAGGGTCGCGCGTTGTAACCATAGCCTCCATCGCTACTTCGCACGTCCGACACATATCAAAATTTTTCGTCTGTAGTAGGTAGTCGTTGCACAATGTCAGCCAGACGTTCTTTTGCAGCTAAAAAACTAGCTTGAGACGGTTTATGGATCAAAAGAGAATGTTTATAGTCGTTTTATACGATCAAAGGAGAATTGCTTATACTCCTTTTTATCAAGAGGGAACGTTTATACGTTTATATCCGTCGATGAAAGCGTGCATATTAGCGTTCATCGATGATCTTTATAACAATTTCTGAGTGAAAAAAACAGTAAAAGTCGTCGCCGAAAGCGCAAAGAAATGGCCCTTACCTGAATGATCTTCGGATGGCTTTCAGCGGCGTCGAGACAGCGGTCGACACACAAACGAATCTGCTCGCTGGTTAGCGCCTTACCCCGCTGGAACCGACACAGGTGGTACAGACATGCGCTGCCCGCCATTTGCACCGACAAATTCGTCCGATGATGCCTCATGGACAATTCTATGCCCTAAAACACGGACTTGTCAATTATTTTCAATGATTAACTGTATATTGTAAAAAGAATGTTGCGAGGGGGACAGAGGAATAAGCGATGGTCGTGTCTGGGCTCTTTCAATACCCCTAGGTCACGAATCAACTCAGGTTGACTGACAATCCGACATTGATCAAATAACCAAGAGTGGTCAAAAATCGCGTTGCTTAACATGCTCCTTAGAAAGATAATTTTTGATCAAAAACCACTTTCCAATTCAAATTAAAATACGAAACACCCTCTTTGTGTAAAAAAACGTCCTTTTTGATCAGGAAAGCATCGATGAAAAAGTATAAATGGTATAAATGACGCCATACAAACCTTGGCCGAGGTTCTGATATCATGCAAGTTGAATTCGTCGTACGCCGACTGTAACTCGTAATAGACGGACTGAAGGGCGTGAGCGGTAAACGCCTCGCGGTCCGGCCGCCAGTACGTCTGCACCGATTGAATACACTGCACTCTGCTTGCACTACCCGCGATCTGAAATTATTAGCAGATTTGTTACGGTTCATGAATAATAGGGGAGTTCCAATCATCCTTAATATATTCTTTTACAAAATGTGCTGTATATATGAGCCTGCGTGCGACAATGCCGCTTAACAGTTCGCTTATAACGGTGTTTTCGGCCAGCCTCATAAGTAACGGTATAAATAACTATCACTGTATAATATGCAATGACGCACGAACCTGCAACCCGTCAATCTACTATCAAACCCGTTGCAAATGCGTAGCAATATTGTGTTAACCGTGATTTACAAACATTTCACGCAGTAACTGTGCCACGATTAAGCAGTGCATGAATTACAAACATAGTCGCGATTAAAAACATGCATAAAATAAGCGAAGAAGGTGCACGAACCTGTAACCTGTCAGTCTACTATCTAACCCGTTGCAAATGCGTAGCAATATTGTGTTAGCCGCGATTAAGCAGTGCATGATTTACTAACATCATGGCGATTAAAAAATATGCATACAATACTGTATGGAGAGAAATATTGGGTGGGACTTAATTTGGGTGATAGCAGGACCACTCAATTCACCCAAACTTAATCCCACCCAATAATTTCTCGCCTTACAGAAAGCGAAAAAGGTGCACGAACCTGTAACCTGTCGATTCTAGCGAGATAAGGAAGTGGCGAAATGGCCGTGTCGAGGACGCCAACGAATCGCAAGTTGGCGTGAAGAGCCAGGAATCGGGCGAGCCGCACACAGATGACGTCAAGCCCCGCGTCAGAATTGAGTTCGTTGCCGGAGAAGTCAAATGACTCGAGATGGCCCCACCACGTAGCGCCGTCCACTGTTATGGCCGTGATGATATCATCAGCCAATCTACCCGCCAATGTGTCGTCCGTATGGGTTCGGCGATCGGACACGTCCAAACTGCGCAACCGATGGAGGCTTTTCAAAGCCGCCAGCGTCTTTTCTTGCAAGTACGCCGCGATGTGCACTCGGTGCATTATCAAAGTTTCCAAACAGTCGCTGAAATAGGGATTGATTGCGATCAACTATCAATTACGGAGCGTGTTGGACGGTAGCCAACGAAAGTGATATTTTATTAACCGACAACCAATTACTAGGCGTGCTATTGTAATATCCCTCTTGTCGTGGGGTGCAGGCGGACCAGCGATAGTCACGTCATGTCCGCAGTGATATCATACTCGTCCTCACTCTTGTTATCCGTTGACTGCGGTCGATCTGTTCCCCCGCTACTCTCTTCCTTTTACCTCACATCCTTTCCTATTGTACGACCGCGCACATCTGTATAAATTGTTGCCCCAAACCCCTACACCTCTCACTATAGGATCACGCGTTTCCTATTAAACTTTTAATCACACTTTGCTTCCTGCTCTTTGTCTGGAGCCATCGCTCATTCTCCTTAGAGTAGCGACTCTGTATTGAAATTCCCCTCCTCCCTCTCCAGCTATATTACTAACTTGGGTTTTTCGGGCTTACTAACGGTCAATTTAATAATGGGCGGGTTTCATATCGCGCACTTATGACGTACTTAAAGCCTATCCTTCGTCATTGCTTTAAGTACGACTCTAGTTAAAGTACACGATATGAAACCGGCCCATTATTAAATTGACCGTTGGTAAGCCCGAAAAAGCCATCTCGCTTGTACCCATTTCCCCACCCGGCCAACTTCTAACAGAAAGGAAAAGCGCCGCGTACCACAAAGTTTCCACTGAAGAGATATCATCGACGGCAGTTTTCGAAATATCCAAGCAGCGCAGATGGCGCAGCTCGCCGCAGACGGTCCTCAGATGGGTCGAATCGAAGACGGGCGATTCGGCGACGACGAGCGACGTCAGTCCAGAGAATCGCGACAGCATACGCAATCGCTCGATCGGCTCTGGCCCGCCGACGTTCAACCGACGCAGGCCGCGGGTTGTATCGGGGTGCAGACACTCGTCGATCAACGCCAGCAGGTCCAGCCGCGAACTGTTCGCGATCTTCATTCGGAACAACGACAGCGAGTCCAGTCGGTGATCCCTCAGAACCCGCAATGAATTCAAGCTCACTTCGCATGCTGTCAGATCAACCTGAAAATCAGGCTTCCTGTCAATGTCGCTGAGTTTGCATATTGCAGAAATGACTTGATAATAAACAACTTATTTTTATAATTAAACCGATAGATAGTTTTTTATGGGAAATACAGNCTTGACGCTTTCCTTATCAAATTGACACGTTTTCTTCAAAAATTTCAACAAAATATTCAGTTCGATTTGAAAAAACACTCAATTTAAAGTGGAAAGAGTGAAATCGTTTACCGTCCTCTCTTGCGCGTCGGTCCTTGAGGCGTGTCAAATTGTACAGGACTGCGTCCTCGCTTGCGACGCGTCGGAGTGACGTTCGTTTGAATCGGAGTTGTTCTCACGGGAAGCACCGTCAATTGTCGGCGAATGGTCGAAGTGACGGTAATACTTTTGACCAACGACGGCTGCAGTGTCTCCCTGCAAATAACTCTCAAAAGTTCTTCATCAGTAACACGAAAACCGTCCCCCGTAAGGCTTTCCTTCGTGTTATCCATGCTAAAGATACAGTAGAATTAGTTTATAATGGTATTTCGTTTGTACCGGTCAAGACATGCCGATCCCCCGTTGACCGGAATAAACGAATTCCACTGTACGTTTAAGTTGAGTAATCCGACTGCGCAAACAACGAAAATGAATTAGAGAAAAGAAGAAATACACAAACGAACCGAGCGGGAGGCTGATCGCTGTGGTCGTCGGCGACAGATTTAGCGCTGAGTTGGAGCAATTCGGTAATTCTCTCGGGTGAGACTTCTTTCGCAATCGGAGTCAATTGCTTAAAAGTGAGCCTCTTGAGGAATGCGATCACCTCGGCGCTCGAGCTGTGATCCGAATACCGCACCCAAAACAGTTTTTCTCTTCTAAAAAATAGGCGTCCTTAATCGCTCAGCCGCACGATCATTTACACCGCCACTCATCATAATTAATTAGAGTTGTAACGGGGTCGGGGTAACCTTGGACCCCGCGGGGTTACCCCGACCCCGACCCAGACTCCGACTCTCCAACCCCGACTTTCGAAATTAACCCCGACCCCGACTTTTTGAAAACCTCGACCCCGTTACACCTCTATAATTAATCACTCTTGCATTATATTTCGAAACATTTGTATTCCATTTCGTCAAACTAGCATCCTTACTGAATGCAGAGTGACGAAATATAATGTAAGAGCAACAAATTTTGACGAATGGCGGTATATTAATCAAAATAAGCACTTCTTTTGGAACGGCGCTATCAGCGGCAGCATACTGGCGACGATGCCGATGGCATCTATGTTCTCCTTGTCAGCGGCTACCAACTGCGCGTTTACTTTTTGCATTGAGCAAGTCTTGATCCGGACATATTCGCCGTCGTTCGATGGCGTCGAGAATACGTCTTCCACACCAATCGCTTCCAATGTCCTTTTGCGATTCTCGTCCACTTCAATCCACTCCTGCAAATGCAATTAAATGCAAATATATAGAAATATAACACATTTTATTATTATTTTCTATAATACAATTCCTAGCAGTATCATTTATTGCATCTTCTTGCACCCTATTCTGTAAATTTTACGTTCAATTTCTTTAAACTTGCGTTATAATTGAATGCGAAGATAAAAGAACTGTGCACAAGACTGGTGAAATTGAAAGCAAAAGTTAAAAAATACGATTCAAGACCATGCATTGTCATAGGACTAAGATAAAAGGGAAACTGCAATCATCTCTAGCTGAAAGAAATCTATCATACATTGCTTTCAGCTACCTATAACAAGCTGACTGCGTATTATGTCTATTTATATTATAGCTAACTTGTCTCAAAGCACTTTGTCATAGTTAGTCGAAAACAATAAAACGAACATTCCCTTCCGGCTAGAGGTGACCGCAGTTCTCCATTAACACTAGCATTATTATCATCATTATTATTATTATAACAATTATAATAATCAAACTTCTAAATTTTTGGCGACTCCAACGAGCATCTCTTCCTTCCCAAGCTTGTTCAAACCAATAAATACATCAACTTCAGGCCGATTCCGAATTATTTCTGTTACTTCTGAGATTGCTTCCTCCCTCGTCGGAAACTCGATCTCTGCGATGTGGTCGCCTGTACTCAGCGTGGACTTTTATTTGCGTTTCGCAGTGTTGCGTCAAGCTAATGTGTTTCTGACTAATCTTCGGTACACGATGACAAGTGATGGGGTCGCATCGCGCGTCGAGTGCATGACAAATTGATAATTCGCCAGTACGATAATCAGCGTACGTGTAAAGTATACATGGCGCTGGTGCGCGGGGAATGCCGGGCGAGCGACCAAAGCACCGGGCACATGCAGGGCGGGGTATTCATAGGCGGCGTGGCTGGCGGCGGGCGGCGACTGGCACCGAAGCTGCTCCCGTGCTGGTTGCGGACGGCATGACGATACAGAAAAACATAGCGCAAAAAAGCCTGCATGGCTGACGAGATTTTTAGCTTATCATCAGACGCGCCGACCAGCGCCGATTCAATGGGAGCGCGAGAGAGTCAGCCGCTGGCCGGCCGAATCTTCTCCGGCCGCGACCGCCGCTGATCGCCTGGAAGACTGACTAAATGCGGCAATGATGCGGTGGTTGGTGTTGGTGGTCGTCGCCCTGGTCGCTTGGACGACGTGCGGCGCTACGGACAGCGCCGAGCAAGTGCGCAAGGAGCGAGAACAAATGCGACTGCTCGAAAAACTTGGACTCAATGAACGCCCCGACAACATCGACCCTTCTCTCATCCCTCAATCACTTATTCAGCGCTTGGCTCGAAGTCTCGCTTCCGAACATGAAGGAGAAGAAGATGAAGATGAAGAGCCCGTCGCTGATATGATGATAACCGCTCAATCATCGCCACGAGGTCAGAGTTCAACCCATTCGTTTCCCGCCTTGACGTTTATGTTTCAGGCTCTAATCGTTACTGTCCAACGCCAACCGGTCACACTGCCGTTTGTTTCTGGTTTCGCTTGCCAAACGGATTGCGCTCGGTGCACTTGGCCGAACTGGCGATCACTGTCGACTCTGAACACGCACTTACTGACGGCGCCAACCATACCATTGTCGTCTCAGAAGTGCGGCAGTCGTATACGACAAGCAGTCCCGAAATTCTCCAAATCGGAAGCGTCAACCAGTCGTTAGACGCCAATGCCATAGTTCGAATTGATATTACTGCGGCAGTCGCCGAGTGGACCACTCTTGCCTCTGCTGAACACCGAATACTCCAGGTAAATAGCAGCCGCTTTCTTACTCCATCTGTGCTGTATGCAAACGTTGGCAATTGCAGGTGGTGTGCACGACTTGCGCCAATGACGCCCGATCGCCGTTTGAAAATTGGAGCTACAGTAAATCCAAGCCGGTGATCCATGTACAGCCGGAGCGCGTGGCGACTAACCGTAAACGCCGTTCCCACACCTGTCAAAATGACGGATCTTGCTGTCTCAACAACTTCTACATGAACTTCACCGAGATCGGCTGGGACGATTGGATCATTCAGCCAAAGGGATACGAGGCGAATTACTGCACGGGCAACTGCCGTCTGCACCAACAGAATCAGCTGCACAGCAAGATCCTGCGGACAATTGCGTACACAAAAGAGCGCAACTCGGAACCGTTCGACGAGCAGATGATTCCGTGCTGCGCGCCGAAGCGCTTCAGCCCCTTGCGCATCATCTACGCCGTCGGACCCAACGACATACGAACGAAGAAGGTGAACGGCATGAAAGCGCTCGAGTGCGGCTGCTGAGCGCCGAAGCACCGAATCGCGCGGTCGACCTCGGTCGGCCTACACGGAGTTGTCGGGCTGACGGACTTTGCAAGCGAAGCGGCCACGACTGCGACAGCACCGGTGTGATCGTACAATTTGTCCGCTATAGCAACACGGGTCCTCTTCCGATGATATCGATCTGCGATGAGAATAAAATGCGACTTTGCTTTGCTCGAATGGTCATTTGATTTGGTCCAGCGACGGTGCCGTCGACGCGCCCTCGTTTAGACCATTCATTATCGCTCACTTAGCGACGCTTGTGGCGGGAGTCGACCGCGCCGCCTAACGGCTTCCGGTCGGCAGCGGCAGGGCCCTACTCGGCGGTCCGTGGCCCCCGAGTGGGGCGCCGGCTGCGCCCCGTAGGACATGCCCCTCAACC
>NIUQ01000047.1:29192-99980 GCA_002796945.1 Plectus sambesii
TTCTCTGCATATTGCACACACAAAATTATACTAAAATGCGTCACTTTACAACCTCATTGTGATAATATATGTGCTGCTGTCACACGATTGAATGCATCAATTTTTATTCTGTCACACCAAGTGAGACAAATGTACATCGGAATTCACAAAATCTGCGCGCGTACGATATTAACAAACTTGTTCGACTCTGAAGAATGTACTAAAACTGTCACAAGCGACGCAAATGACTAACAAAGTCTGCAAGGTGTGGCAACACAGCAACTTTCAACGAGCAGGAACAATAGGCCTCGCAAAGAGAGCGAGTAGGTAAGGGAAACTCGAGGAGTCACTCAAGTGACAGCAGAAGGACGCTTTTTTGGCGGAATATATTAACCAAATTGGCAGTTAAGTACGCAGAATAATTGATTGCGCTCGATAGAATCGTCAGGCAGTCGGCAATAAATTTACAATGACGGATGAGCGGTCGATCACAAGTCCCCGACAGGTTCATAGCAAAAACGTCCCTAACTTCGCTGCTGTAGGTAAAATATGTGTATGTTATTGCATCAATTCAGTGAAAAGTTCGTTGAGGTGCCGAGTATGTTCCCGAATTAATAGCGATGAAAGAGAAAGAGAGATGGCGCGAATTATGACGATGAGAGATTTATTTCGTGGCCGTTCCGGTTCGACTGCAGCCGGAGAAGTGCTTCAAGCGGATCGAACTTGGACTTGGCGAAAGGCAGGTCGCCGCTGGTCAGCGAGACGTCCTTGGCCGACAATCGTCTCAGCACCGCGTCGGCCGCCTCCCCCTCCGCCCACGGCCACTCGTCGCATACAAAGTCGGTCGGATCCTCCAAACTGCCACGCCGTCCAAACAGCGTCAAACCTTAAAGGAGAGCGAATCAATACGTTTGCACACGGACTGCGAACGCGCTGGTAAACAAGATTAGCGGCGCTCAAAATTGTGTTGATTTAGAAGTGTCATCGTTCATGCTAAAATGGATGGCGATAGCGCGGGCAATAGCCACGTAAGCAGCGCTTTATACAAAGAAGACGAACTGATTAAAATCACATGTGTTGCTATAGGCAGATATATTACCTTCGTGGGCTGCTTCGACGAGGTATGGAATGATTTTACAGTTCCACAGTTGAATGAACCACTCGCGCGATTCGTGCACACTTATCGGACACGACATGAACAGTCGCGGCCCGATGCTCACATCCGCCGAATTCGCCGTCTCGATGAACTGAAAGTAAACAACGTCGTGAAACGCTCTACGCCCTTCAATATTTTAACAACTTTACATTGTTGAGCAGCGCCCAGACTTTCGGCAAGAATTCAACCACGCGAACGAACTCGGCCGCATGCCTAGTACCCATCTTGCACTCCTCGTGAATAAGTCGTCGGCGTAGGAAGCGTCCGAGATAGCCTTTCACCGAGTCCATATGGTTGGCGAACAGCGTCATTCTAAAATCATCGCACTATGATACGGGCACTCGACCGACCATTCATTTTTCAACGGCTTTTTGACACACTTTAACCGAATCACGTTCAAGTCGCGCATTAAAAGGATAAAAATCCAGGAGATATAAAGGCGCTAAAATATAAACTATACATGCAGATACAGAGTTTGCGCTCTTCTGCTTTTACTTTCCGCAAATGGGCAGACGACCCCCAAACTGAAATTGGTCTGATTTTGATTGATCACCCATCTCAGTTGGTCAACAATCTTGGTTTGTGGTGCATCGGCCAAGGTGGCCAAATATGTCGGCGTTCCGAGTTTAAGTAGGGAATCTCAATCTGTTCACCTGAAGTTGAGATGCACTTGTAGGGTGGTCTGCATCTGCGTCGACGACTGGTTCATTGTGCCGATAATGTACGGTCCATCCGAACCGGCGACATTTGTCAGACAACCGAAGAAGTCGCTGAGCACCGTCACGTTGTGCAGGTTATCGATGACGATCACCGCCGGACCGTTGCTAAACAAAGCGCGGCGGTAGATGGAAGAGCGAGGAATGGGCGCAGCAAAATAGTTAAATACCCTTGCTTGTGTCGTTGCACAATAGCGGTCAAGCGGTTCTGGGCCTCCTTCTCCTTGCCTTGCGCGTCTTCGGGCAGACACAACGTCTCGATACTCGACTTCGCCGCCCCCGCTCCCGTCCGCAGCATGAGGTACTCGGCCAACTTTTGCGCGAGGAACGACTTGCCGGTAGCACAGGCGCCGCTGAGAATGACGCGTCTACTGTCCGTCAACTGACTGAGCAGTCGTTCGAGCAAGTTGCGCGGGATGAGCGAGTCCAGCACGAGCGCGTCGACGGACCGTTGAGCTACGCCTGCATGAACGAGCATGTGAAACACTGACAAATTAAAAAATAGGCAGCGTTAACTACCTTGCAGCATCAGTCGAAGCGTCGCCGACTGAGAAGCGCACGATTGCAGCGACTCTGCCGGCGAGGACTTTGGCGCAGCGGTTCTCTTGTCCCGCACCGCTCGTCCCAGTTGATAGCCAATTATACTCTCGCGACCGTTCAGTTTCAGACTTCCAGTCGGGTCGATTCGGTGCAAGTACTCCTGCAAATATTAACATTGACATTCGATTAAAAACTGCCAAATGTCAATATTACATCCGCGTATCATATCAAAGATCGGGATCACTTGATTTTTTGCGTAAATTCTTACTGCATTGGTCAGGGAATGTGCTAATACAAAAAGTTTGGCATTGCTACTATTGCCATTAATTTTCTTTTAATGGTCTTTTAAAGTGGTATTCAAACCGCCGCATCCGCAAATTCCCGGCGGGATGACTTTTGGTTGGTTTTTAAGTGGTTTTTAACAGTCTGAGAGACATGGACTGCAAAGGTAGAAGTGCCAACTAACAGTGAAGATTTTGGAGAGGTCGTTGTCGAGTGCGTCCCACGTAGTCGACCAAGTGGGCGCAGAAATACTGCCGATGAATAATTCGGAATCATCGCAAGCGGCGTCCATCGTCAACTCGCCAGTCATATCCAACGAAACCAACACTTTCACACGAGCTCCGCTTTCATCTACAACAGTGGTGGACATTAGCGCGAGTGAGCGTGGGAACGGCGTCAACTACCATGAGATGAAATGCAGTAGCCGCGGTCGGAGGCGGAGGTGGGTCCATGTGCGTCGGACATGGAGTCGCCATCGCCGTCGTTGAGTAGAGGCAACGAGGTCTGGGAGCCGGCACGCGAGCCGCTCAGCACGATTTGATGCAGACGATGGTTGTCATGCTTCAGGGAGGCATTCTCAGACTAAATAACAGATTGCGTCAGCATATTGGTCGACTAGAGCAATGCGTCAGCAATGAGCGTACCCTTAGCCTGTTGATGGCCTCCTGCAGTTCGTCAACTTGATCACTTTTCAGCAGAGCTTCCAGTCGGACGTCGGTCAACGTGGAGTCCTTCTTTTCCAGTTCTTCCTTCAGTTTCGTCAAAGACTCGATACCAACTTCGTCCAAGCTGCAAATTGAACGCCTTTGATCAAACTCTTTGCAAAGGCGCAATCGACAAAAAACCTACCCGCTGGCCGAACCTGAGATCGATTTCAGTCGCCCGACTTCAGATCTGCCCGAATGCATCGGACTGTGGCCATCTTTCATGTCTTCGGCGTCGGAAATCGATCCGTTTTTGCTCTTTCTATTCTTGCTGAATGCGCGCGTGAACGAGCTGCGAATCTGAATAACACATTTCGTGAGAGAATGCAGTCGGCAAAAAGATCGAAAACAACTTTCTGAGACAACCAAGTCACCAACCGACAATCGGACAAACACAGTCACGACATGAATAGGTGCTGGGTAAAAGACAAGCATACAAATGTACCTGTGCGGAATCGATGGGCGCCTGCGAAAAAAACTCCGATTAGTTATGCTGGGAGGGACAAATGTTAGGTTAAACAATGCAACAATGCAGTCAATCTGCACACATTAAAACTAGCGGAGTTCCCGTAATAAACTCTGACATTTCGAAAATTTTCCTCCATAGCGCAGGGATTTTATCCATGCTTCCGCGCCATAGTATCACAAAAGTAGTATTTGTGCAATAGAAATTCGAGAATATCTCAGTAGACTATTCACATAAATAAGCATAGCTATAGGCTAATTTTTGAATGAGTTTATTTTTTGGGAACCCCGATGAACAGTATTGTTTCGGTAATTTATTTTCACAAGAACGTCGGCTAATTACTAATTGGTAAAGTAATATTGGTTTATGATGCAAAGATTCTTGTTAAATTGCTAAATGAAATTTGGTTCTACCGAAACAATACTGCGAATAAGACTACGCTCAATATTCATATGAACATACCCAGCTCTTCTTGCCCTGTCTGCCGAAGCTGTTGAGCGACAACTTGTCCGTCTTGCTGCCCTTGCTCGACGTGCTGACCGAGGAGCGCTGACTCGCGACGCTCTCAATCGAAGGCTGCCGTACCAGTCCTAAAGACAAAAATACGTCCAGACTATGCAACGATTAGAATTAATGCTCACCAGTGCCTCCATTGTTCAACTGCTGCTGCTGCTGTTGTTGTTGTAGCTGCTGCAGCTGTTGCTGTTGCTGGTCGGAAAAGGTGTGACGTCGTTGAACCGCCGGACTGGCCCCCCTCAGCACCATGGCCTGGTCGACGTTGATGCCCGCGTTAATGCTCAACTGGCGCAGCACGTCGATTTCTCCGCGCAAGTGGCCCACTTCGTCTTCCTGCAATTTGACAGCGTTAGAAAAAAGCGTAACTTCAATCGCAGAGACAAACAAGAACCTTCTGCTGAGAGACCATTTGAAGACCCTCTACGCGTCGGATCATGCCTTGCAGAGCTTTATCGAATGCCTGGATCATATTCGCGTAGGTCGTCTGCTGGGCGGTCAGTGTTGTCACCTTCTCGCGATAGGCCTCCATTTCGCGGTGAAGTTTGCGGATCTCCGCTTGGTACTTCTCCTCGGCCTGTTTGGCGAACGTTGCATTATAATCTCGGATGTCAAAGAAACAAAATTGAATACCGTGGAATAAATGGAGCTTGAGGTGGAAGCGAGCGACAAAGATGAGCCGTTGACCTCAGCCTCTCCGTGCTGCTTGGCGTTGACTTTGCTGAGCACGCTGGACAAGTACGGCGACGGGTCGGCGACACGCGACGAGTTGTGGTGGTAGACGGGCGCGCTGTGCGCCGGCGACCTGCCTCCATCGGCGCCCGTCAGCTTGTGCAGCTGCAGTTGCTGACCCTCGCGGTGAATGTTGGCGTATATGCCCTCAGAAGTTTTACGCGGCGAGCCTGCAAAAACTACACGCATAGTAACGGATAACAACCGGCCGCTTCAACTGGGACTTGTCAAGCTAGCAGAACAACACTGCAAGCGAAAGAGAGCCAGCTGCACGAGCAAAGAGAAGTTTTACAAGCTTATGTGTCGTACCATGTCCATTCTGAACGCCGTTCTGACGAAAGCCCTGAGCTGCTGCCAGTCTCTGGTTCTGCACATGCGGCGAAGAGCGGCCATTGGCGACAGTCGATATGTCGGCCGAGCCGTTCGTAGGAGACGCTTTGAGCTCCTGGCTCTCAACGATCATGCTACGAGACATGACACCGGTTTGATGCGCTAGGCGACCATTGATAGCCGACGATATGCTCGGTGATCGACTAGCAGCTAAAAGCGCACGAGCAGCATAGAGAGAGAGCCATAGCACCTGGCTAGCAAAGATATGGCGGTCCGAAAGCATAGTCGAAGGAAAAAGCGATATAGAACAGCCGCTTAACAGAGATACAAAAAGAAGACTCACTTGTGACGCTGTGTCGATTCCAGGCGGTTTCTTCGGGGGGCAAAGGCCCCTCATGGCTGACCGGTAAGCTCAGACTGCCGTTCGGCATTCGTCGAGGACTGACCAGAGCCATGGTCGCGGCGCGATCAGTGGCGTTAGCAGTTCGGTAGTCGGCGTCGTTGTAGTAGTTGATGAGATGGCGCTTGCGGTCGAGCGAGTGGTATCCGGAGATTCCTGGCGGCGACGTCGTCAATCCGTGGCTTTGCGCCGATCCGGGACGCTGATGACCGTGACCGCCGTCGTCACGCTCGTCCTCCACCGTTCTGATGATATTACGCAGCGGCGCTCTGGCAGACCGAAATCCGTCCTGTCTCGACACATGCAGCGTTTCACCGTCCTCGCTTAGTTGCAGTTTGGGCGCGCGCAGTCCGCCGCCGCCGATAGTGTTGTAATGTTGGGGGTGCTTGGCGCCGACGGCGACGGACCGCCGGGGGGCGCCGGCCGGGTCGTGACTCATCGTCGCCTCGGACCGCGGTCGATCGCCGAACGTCCCCAGCCCGCGCTGGCTGCTACGGCACTTTTGCAACAGCTGGTCGATATTCTCCTGCTCCGTCAGCTTCCGCTGCAGCAGCGACGACGACTGCTGCGACGACGATCGATGTCGTTGCTGCTGCTGCGCCAATAGCTGGTGCTTGGACAGTCGTCCGCCGCAGTAATCGCCGTACTTGCCGAATGCGGCGGCCGCCATTTGATGATCCGACAGAGAACTACCGGTCAGATCGTCCGTCGAAATATCGTCTATGTTCTCCGACAGTCCGCTGCTCAGCGATGAACTGTCCTCGAAGCTGAAACAGGGCCACACTTATTACACCGTCTCATGCTATTCTCAAAATGAACAGTGCAACAAGATAGAGAGAGGATTCGTGATGTTCGTATTGGCAATAACGATATCGGTGTCGACCGGAAGTCAGGTACCACTCGACATGGATCGCGAGTCCCATCAATTCAGCAAAAAAATCAGAAAAACCGCGAGCAGTTCGAACAAAGGCCGACGAACTCGTCGTCATTTCAATGCCCTCAACATCGCCGCAGGAGGCGAACATCCTCACTTGGAAGAGTGTCGTCGACGACGACGGGCCATCACTCGATAGTAGGTCATATTGCGGCGGCTGGACGCTGCCGGCTATGCGCCCGCTAAAGAGCAGCAGCAGCAGCAGCAGCAATAGAGACACCACTAATCGCAACAGTCGACAAGTCAGATGAAAGAAATGAAAGACGACGAGTACGAAGCGGGCCGGCCGCGTCGAAGCCGCCGACGACCGCTTCTTCGCAGAGTGCGTCGCATCAAGAATTCATCGGCTCTCCCGACGTCCGCTCTACTAGCCGAGTCGTCGTTGCCAATGCGCGACAATTGTCCGCCCGCAACGAATCAGAACTCTGCGCGCTGGCCACTCGAGTGAGGTACAAAAGCGCTCAATCATTGAACAACGTCGCAATCTACGCGGCGCCCGGTGAGAACATCGTCGCCGCTCGAGTAAGCGCCGACACGAAGATCGATCGGCGGCCGGACGTGGCACCAAAAGAACGGATTTGCCCGCCGGGTAACGCCGTCGTACTACCGGCCGTAGCACGCCCCTCCTTAGCTATCTGATGTACTCGACGAGACAATGCGAACTTACGTCCGATCAGAATCGCCCTCGACAGAGCCCGAATCGAGACTCTGCGTGCAGAGGAGCGAAAAGATGTCGACGGAGAAGACGCCGGCCATAGCCGGCGACCAACGCGGGCGACAGAGTACCGGACGCGAATGATCTCCCGTACCGCCCGCAACCGAACGTAATTGCCCGAAACGACGACCTTGAGCCGCCGCCGCAACAAGGGGACCAACGGTTGCGCGAGGTTGTGGCGTCGACAAATGACTGGCGATGCCGTGCAATACGAGCAGCGCTCACCGCCAGACGGCCATTGTACGTATCGGTAATCGGCCGTTCGGATCACTCATCGGATACGGCCGGCGCGAGTCTGCGGAAAAACTGCCGCCACGACGAGCAAATCGCCGCACCGACAGCGAAAAATGCCCCGACAGCAGCGGCGCCGACAAAGAAGCGACCGCGCGCGAGTAGCCACACTCACACGAGATCGATGGACAGTCTTACCTCCCCCTCATCTCCCCCCTTGCGCAGTCAAAGTTACGATTGCGCCAGCTGTTACGCAGAGGACACCCCACTCGGCCGATTTCCTCCGCCGTCTAATCTCCTCCACCTCCGCATTAAGCCCATCAAGTCGCTGACAAAGACGACCACGACCACGACCCCGATCGGCTCTACCGCGCTCCTACAGAATAACCATTGTCGCCGAGCGCGTTCGTCGTCCGCAGTCAGTCAACAGATGGACAGAGGTAACGACCGGTCGCCGCCTCCGCCGCCGCCAAACCATTCCGGACGCAAATCGAATTTCGTCGACGACGCCAGCTGCGACGTTCACGCTTGTCACCATGGCAGATACGCGCATGCCCTGACAGCCATTGAAGGCTAATGCACAGCTACGCCAACAACCGGTATGGCACATTGCCCAGCACTGTATGGCACTATCCATCGGCACATCACGGCCTCCAAAGGAGAAGATGGACACGTGTGGGCGCACAAGCACTCGACGAGACACGCAACGATTCATCACTGCCACGTGCCACCAGCAGACGGACAAGAAGACTACAGAAGGAAGAGACATCAAGGAGCGCGCCGCTGGACACCCACCGACCCACACCACATGTGCGACTGATGTGGTCGGACCAGGCGGCTTGTCCAGTCGCGGTTCATCGTAAACAGCGTCGATTGAAGCGGCAAATCTCGCGCTAGACGAGGCGCGTTAAACGCCCGATTCGGCAGGCGATCGGCCGGGCGGCGGGCGGCCGACCATCGTCCGAAAGGGCACAATGAGCGGAATCGGCCAATTATATGCATTCGTAATGCGCGCGTAGAGGCCCCCGGAGCCGGGCACCCAGACCCCCCGCGGGCCAGATACGATCGCGACAAGACTAATGCCGCCGCAGCCCACCCGCATCCGCAGTGTCCCTTCTCTCTTCTCGCCGATCTCCGTGAAAAATGACCGGCCTGATTAAGCGCGCGAGGCAAAGAGAATGGCCACATCGCACAAGCGGGCGCGTCCGGCAATCGGACGAACGCGCACGATAGCAGCTGGACGTCGACGCAAAGATGGCGGTGACTCAAATGCAGAATGTAAAGAAGAACCAACCTGTCGTTGAGGTCGGCTTGCTGACGCCTCATACTGTCGCGCACGGCCTCGAGTCCCTCGCGGAACCTGGCTTGCATCTTGCGCGCGTACAAACTGATACCGCCTTCGCTCATGTAGCCGTTGGTCAGTTCCGCCGTCGACAGCTCGGCCAGCGGCCCGGACAGCGCCGCGGTCAGCGCATCGCCGTCCGACACGTAGCCCGCCGCCATTTCACCGGCCGTTGACCGAATCGCCGACTGGCAATCGTTCGACGACACGCTATCTTCGCTCGTTGAAGAAGCCGTCTCCAGTAGCGTACCTGCAACGGGGAGAATAGTCAGTCGTCGTTGTCGTCGTGTCCACGCGCAGTGCACAATCGATCATTCCAGTCTCCACCGATGATTACTACGGCGCAACGGACATAGGTCAGTGCTCGCCGCTAATCAGCGACCATTTCGCCCGAATATAAACATCGATCAAACTCCATTACGCAGACTAGACACGAGCCCGCGCGTACACCTGAACCCTACCCGGAACGACCGTGAGAGCCGTAACAAAAGAAGGGAGGGGCTTACCAATTGGCCGAGTGATGGTCATATGATTGCGATGCGTCGAAGGCACCTTGTGGTTGACGGACTGAGGCAGTCCCTTGAGAAAGGCGTACGGACTGGCGCGCGGGACGAGCGGCTCCATCGGCTTGACGGCGTCCTCGAGCGACGGACTCTGAGTGCCCGAGTACGTTTCCGTCGTGACGGCGCCGTCGTTCGAGTCAAACGTCGTCTCCAACCGACTGCTTGTTCGATTCGGCACAGGCCTGTAAGAGGCGACAGGGTGATATTTGATCAAAATTTTTCGATTACTAATCGAGAGCCGCAGGGAACATCGTAGCACGCTTAGTAACGAGAGCTAAACTGAGCACGTTCGCTGCGGTATTCACATTATTAAGCTTTATCGCTACAATACCAAAGCTTCATTTACTCGTTCCAAAAATTTTGACTATACTGAGTGACAGATTAGTTAAAAGTAAATTGTGCACGACGTACGGTCTTTGCTTCTCCGCGGATGCCGGCTTTTTCAAGCCAGAAGGCGGCTTCGCTGCACAGCTCGAACCCGCTGCGTCGGCAGACGGGTTGAAGATGACGCTGACGCTGTCCGAATCGCGGCTGCCCGACGTCGTCGACGTGTTCGAGTCGCTCTGATTGCCCTCCGACTGCTGCGAGGCGAGCGTTCGGTGGTGGGTCATCGGACTGACGACGCCAACCGTCGGACTGGGCGCGCCAGTCTGCGTCTTGGCTGGCGCTCGTGTCTGTGCCAGCTTGTCCGACGTCGACGTAGACGTCGACATCTTCAACCCGCTGCTTCGACTAGAGCTCTTTGGCACAAGGCAAGTAGGCTTGAGGACTGTGGTGGCGGGCGGCGCGAGTTTGGACGAGTTGGGCGCGGCGATGCCTTTGACGGCGAGCACTGGTTTGCCGTCTTGGGGACTGCCGACAGATTCCTTGACGGACGGCGCGCCGATAGGCGACCAACGCTGGTCGACTTTGGTTGGGGTGGCCAGTTTCGACGAGCTGCCGTTCGACGTCTGGCTAGACGGACTAAGTCGCATGGGCGTTTCCGACAGCGCGGCGGAAGAAGTCGGACTGGAGCTATCGAAGCCGGCGTACGCAGAGTCGCCGTCGGTCTCTTCGCTGCTCTTCGACACGCGATTCAGCTGGAGCTTGCTGTCCGGCGTTCGCTGCTTTCGTAACAGCTGTGGACTGGTCTGCTGGCCGGCTCCTGTCACCTACAAAGAGAAGCAATTGATAGCCCTCTGTCAAGTAATTGTGCGCCATATGGTGAGCAACGTACTTTTCCCGAAATTTCTTTCGGTCGAACGAGGGCCGACTTCGCTCCGCTCTTTGACGGCGCCTTCAGTCCGCGTTTGGCTAGCGCTTTCAACGATGATTTCGGACTGCCGACCGAATCGCCAGATCTCTCCAGCGACTCGCTGTGAGCGCTGCTCACTCCGCTGGAACTGTTACTGGTGCGATTTGATTCGGCTGGAGCATCCGAGCGGGCTGAGGGGGGAGTGGGCGACTTTTCCTTGTCCTTGTCTTTGCCGCCGAAGAATTTGAGCTTCAGCATTTTGCCGCTACTTGAAGGCGGTGCTATCTTGGACGACGGGCTGGCGACCGCTGCGCTGACAGCCTTGGGCGTCTGCGGAGGTTGTAGGCGGCTTTGGGGCGCTTTTAATCCCGAAGCGTTTGATGGCACAGCGGCCGGAATGGAAGAAGCGGCCTTGGACGCCGATGACCGACGCAGCGATCCAGCTGGCGACGATTCGGCTGAAAGAAATCGAGCCGAATGCTTTTACTAGAATCGGCGAGCGATGAGCAAACGTCGACAAACAGGGACGATAGGCAAGTGGCGAGGATCGAAGGGGACGACGACAGCTGAGTGCACACGCGGGGAGCGAGTCACCGCCTCCTGCCTATAGGTCAAACAGCACTGTGTTGGAATAACGACCCGCGACCAACTACTATTGAACTAATATGAGCCGCCCTGCGTGCTTTTCTTAACTGTGACAGACGACGACGTCTGCTGCGATCGAGCGCCGTCTTATTTCTCATGCGTACGAAATGATGCGGACGGCGGTACTGCGTTGAAAATATGGAGAAGCGGACGTATCGACGCGGCGGCGATATGACCACAGGCGTCGGACGCGCTAATAACCAGCCGGCCAGTCAGTCAGTCAGGTGGCCAAGGCGGGCGGGTGGACGGACGGATAGACGGATGCACCGGACCCGATGCTGTCATCGATCACGGTAGGACCGCAGATAGCAGTCGCAGAAATTGGACGCCTATGTCTGCTCGCAGGCAACTCCTCTGCTCATTCGACGAGATAAGCGAGTCGATGAGTCAGCGTACTCTCGCGTCAGACCGCCGTCCGACAGGCGACACCGCCTTCGAGCCGGCACGGCCGTCCAACGGCCATCCGACGGCCAGCCGGCCAAGGCCCACCCTGCGCAACATTAGCTTTCGGATTAGCGCCGCTGCACGAATTAAATCCCGGCGGATGCGAGGTCCACGGTCGCGCGCAAAAACGTCGCATAAATTTTGTCGGGATGGGAACGGCCTGCCGCCGAGATCCCGACCCGCGGGGCGCCGCCACTTTATGACGGCGAAGCGCAGAGAGTGACGACCATTGCGCCAAATCAAACGGCGCCCATGACGGCCATTGTCCGCCGGTGACCGACGGATGCGGGCGCCCCCGCGCTCGTCGACTGCCAACAAAGAAGCGTCCAGCAATCGACACGCGACAAGACCACCTTGTTCGGGGTGCAGATCGTCGGCCCCACAAAGCCGCCCTTGCGCATTGTGCCGCCCAGGCGACCAAGACCGACTACTCGACCCGCTGCAAACAATACGCGACACCGGCGCGCAAAACAACCGACGGAATACTATCCTCGCCATGGGTCGCCACTGACCGCCCGCCCGGCATACCTGACTACCGCCCGCTCGCCTTCGCCGGCCACGAGGTAGCCGCCACTCGCTTCGAACGTCAGCGGACTGAGAAAACGAATCAGCAGACGCAGTTGTCATCAGCTGAATCAGCAACTGGGCAACGCACGAATTCACTGACGCAGCAGCGAGCGAGTAGAAGAGAGCGACAGCGTAGTACGCGCAGATAGAAGAGCGAGCCGCAGCCGGCAGTCGGTTGTCAAGTGACGACCACTAAGTCGACTCAGAGAGGCGCATCCGCCATCGATCCCCATGCCCACCCCACCGCGCCAAATATCAGTCGCCAAAAAGCGCGCCAAGAACCGGTGCAGGGGCGGAAATGGGAGTCAGTTCGAGTGACGATCGGCTCCTCAGATAAAGGAGTCGTCTAACAGGGGGGAGGGAGACCTGCGACGGACACAAATCAACCGACGCGGCGCCGCCGACAGATGGAAATGGACGGCGAGCGGACTCGCACGACCGGTGGCAGATGTCTTCTTGCACACACAGGTTACGCCATGCGACTCGCTTGGACATGTCACGATTAGCGTTGGGAACCAAATCAATGCTCCCAAATGAGCACTCGCCGGTACTGCGCACGTCAAAAAGCGACTACACGATCATTCTGCGCGCACACAATGGCTGGCGTGTAGCGCGCATATGGGTCGCTGCGGACACCTTGTCATCGGACACAATAATAAACAGACTTACCGGACGGCGCGGGCCGGGCGACGGCGGCAGGAGCGACGATTCGAGAAGAACCAACGCCACCGATGGGCGCTCGAAATGGCGACGGCAGTCTGCAACGGCCAAAGGACAGATGAGATGATGCACTGTTCGTCGCCTCCGACGATGACCCGAGCGCAATCGTCCGACGGAGCCAATCGATTGTCGGTCGGACACACGCCGGGACGTCAGTCGGTGACCGGGTGGGCCGAGGCTCATATAAGCCCGTTAACGAGATATGTACGCTTCCCGCTTCCGTCATTTGGCTATCCGACATGTCCAGCGTACCCCAAGGACAACAACGATCACAGCGACGTATCGCGGTCGGATTCGCAAAGCGACGCGACAGCAATCATCATCTCCGCACATTGCAAAGGGCAATCTGGGGCCTGTTTCATAAGGTCGGTTTCGCATCGCGTACTTTAGCTAAAGTCGTACACGCCCGAAACACACTTCGATAACAATCTCTAGTGGTCGTCTTTCATTAGCGCTAAACCTCCTCAAACAACGCGTAAAATGTCAACTCTCTAAGGACTCAATCCGCCATAATGTCCTCCTTAGATGTTTGACTAGTACCAAGAGCGGGAATAATGACGCGCATGCGCATCATCTGTTGGCATTCATAAATGGCTTGTAAACCAGCTAGCGTAGCATGTTAGCGCAGACATGCTGGCGGAATGCGAAATGGCGTGTGAGTCAGCGAAACTGGAACGGCCACCACCGCACGGCGCCGACCGAGCGATGAACTTCAAGCCGGAGCAATCGCATCGATGGCGAAGAACGTGGAAAATGTTGGGAGGGGCGCAGGAAAGAGCGGATATTGATCGGTTAGGGTTGGCGAATTGCGGCGGACAAGAACCGAGAGACTGGAGTGGCACCGAGCCGACAGATCGGTCGGCGCGCGAAAACTGTCGCAAGTGCTCGAACCAGCTACGGGCAGCACTCGAGTCGGTCGAATCCCCTTCTCTCCCCCACCTCCCGCGCGACGCCAATCAAACTGTCCGTCGTAATGTCGTCCGACATGCCGCCGCTACGAGCGCCCGGGGAGCCAGAAGAAGTTTTAAGACAATCTACCCTTGGCTGTCAGTCCATCGACGTTCACGCCCAGCGATTCGACGAAGCGCAGACACGCGCCGATGTTCTCAACCTGAAACACAACGAAATGATACACGTTAGCTGATATACGTACATGTTCTCGCGCGGCCAGAGGAGCACGCTCTCGAGGCGTCAATGAACGGTGGACGACGTCTTCTCATCGGTCATTCCGCGGCGCTATCATGACCAGCGCGGCCGGAAGCGATACGGCCATCGTTCGACGCCCCCACACGCAGCGCATACGTAACGAAGTCTAGGCGCTGGGCGCTTAGCCAGTTGCCGCCCGCGTCCGCAGGTAAATCAGCCCCCTCCACCAATGTCCCCTTATCGCAGCCTTCCGATGGGCACTTTTTCTTGCGCACGACACCTGGCTTCTTCGGTAAACAAAGCATTTATTTCTCATCGGAGCACCCTCGGCGCACTCGGCTACAACTGCCACTTCGCCCAGGTAGCGCCAAACAACAAACAACGCGCCGAGGCGAAAATTACGATCGTACCGCTTGCGCTGCATTCTTCGGCTTCGTCTTGACGTCTGACACCGGCTGGCCAGCTGAAAGCGAGCAAGTTTAGCTTATAATACGAACGACCAAAATTGGTCAACGGAGAGCGCACGCCGACACCGACTTCGAGCGGCGCCAGTGGCACTCGACGCGGCAGAATGAGGGTCATAAATCGCGTCGTCGCCGCTCCAGTTTTCAAACGGCATCAGTTCTACGGACGGGATGGAGCAAAGGGAGGCCAATTGGGACGCACGGGCCAAGGCATAAGCAAAACGACATTTCGCCCGGGCCGACGGGCCGCACTCCCGACTCGGCGGCACGCATCGATCTGTTGCGCTTCTTCCTGGTAGTGGTGGCTTACACGCCGTCCGTTTCGACGTGAATTAGCGACCTCTAAGCGGTGGTCCGATCGCACTCGTCCCAACGTCACCCGAATTGTTCGCTGCCGCCGCGCGGCTTTTTCCTTCCCCACCGCGAGACGCTGTTCGCGCTAGACGCTGGCCGCGGCGGAGCGTCAAAGCGCAACTGACATTCCTATCGCTTGGTCGGCGCGCACAAAAAGTAATTCGAACTGCCATCTTGCGGCCGGATACAAGTAGTAGAAGTTCGACTCCCGCGCTCCGTACGTATTATGCTAATTCCTACTTTGGGAACGCTTAGTCCACCCCCCGATATGGCGTCTCACGCACTACTTGATCGCAAGCCGTATCGGCCGCCAGCGCGGTCACGTCACGACAATCGAATTCGAGTCTCAGTCGGGACGACGGCGGTCAACGGTTGACCAGTGGTCAGCTCAAATTGCATTGGGCATCATCGATCGCTACGACATTAGACAGAGCCGCGCAAAACAAACAGCGAACGTCGGCGGCGATCGAGAGCGCGGCTTCATTCGATTCGCGCCAATCATCATCATTGACTGCCGTCGCTCGAGCAATACCAGCGCGGGCAGGCGCGCGTCGAATCGGCCACTTGCTCCGCGCCGACTCGGTCGACTCGGCCGCCATCACCCTGGACGCCGCCGCCGCAAACAGCCCGACCGACACATTGGCGCACAAAAACGCGCCTAATAGACGGTGAACGGTTGGCTGTTTTTCGGACACCACGGCGACTGCGTTTGTCAACTGACAGCGAGCAGCTGCTGTCAGCGCGCCGTAAATCTGCAATGAATAATTAAACATCCAGTTCGCACGGTGACGATCACGAATAACACTGTCGAGGGGCGAAAAGGGCGCAGAAGGCCAGTCCCACCAATCTCATTCATATTTATACCAAAATACGCAACGTCCGTAACACATTGATGAATTACAATTGGGGACTATTGTAAGGACGTCGTGGTGAATAATTGATGTGGACGACAATTGATACAGGCGCCGAAAACGGCGTCAAACCGATTACGTTATAGCGCCATCTCAAAGCCGTCACCGCTCATAGAACTCACGCGAATCTCAGCGTTGCCGCTTAGGAAACGAGACTTGCAGATTAGCCAGTGATTCAGCCGCATTTCACTACCGTACTGGCAAACAGTGGGACGAAGGGAGGAAGCTGAGCGGGCGCAAAACAAGCGTGCATCATTTGCGGTGTTTGGTCAAGATGAAAGCGATCCGAAGAGAACCAATGCAAACAGTCTCGGCCGTGCACATCGTCTCAATTATGCATGCTGCTATCTTCATCCATTTTCGCAATGGACTGACGATCGCCCTTCTACCACCACCCCATTCGCCGCCACGCACCGTTCTCATCTGTTCGTATCTTGTCACCTCCCCCCGTCCCTATCGGGCATGTCGCCCTTTACGATCTCGCCACCCGGTCAGTCGACAAATATTGCCCAGCGGAAAGACGTGAAATCTGAGAATGCGACAAGACGCGTCAACTCGCACCCGGCGGCCAGTAATTTTACGGCGATCGCACGCTCCTGTGCAACTTCAAAGACGCCGCCCTAAACGGACGGCGTGGGGCGATTTCAATGGGGTTTTCGGCTATTAACTGTTAGACGATCCCGACAGGGCGATGGAACACTAAAGTTAAAGCACTTTGCGCGCAGCGCAGTGAGTCAGACGTTCAATGAGCACACGAGCGATGGAGGGACGATGAAAGGGAAAAGAGTGAGCAATCGCACCTCAACGCTGCGCCACTTGGCCGTTCTCTGCAACCAATCGGCACAGTCGGTGTTTCCAATGTCCCCATTGTTATCCAGCGACATTCCAACACTTCAATGCTGCGCTCAGCAGACGGAATATGACTCAGGTATGCATAGACCTGCGGTGAGTGTCACATTTTTCAGTTGCTTTTGCAGACGGCATTAATAATACATACCAAATGCAAAATCAACTGATTCTAACTGATACAAGAGTGGTTTTTTGCAAAACTTGATTTTACTCAAATGAACTCGGAGTTAAGCAAGCAATTTGAATGAGAACTGGTATTGGCATTCAGAATTTAGATGGGGGGTATTGACACTGGAGTGGGCATACTCACCGAAGGTCTACTCAGGTAGTAGTTCACTCAGAATAGCAGTAGGCCAGCTTCGAAAGAACAACAATCAGGTTGGGGAGGGCGAACGGAGCAGCCGCCAAACTAACAGCTCATCGATCAAGATGGCGCGCCCTCCAGGTCGAAGCAGGGAAAGAATGCTGAGCGAGCTGGTGCACTGCCAGCAACGTCTGCGAGAAGAACCACCACCACCAGCGACGCACACGAACCAGGAACCGACGCGGCGGCGTGCATTGTAAAACCGTTGGACATCAGAGGAGGGAAACTTTGAGTCAATCGGAACGCCATCGGACGTTTAGCCCGGGCGGCGGCCGTGCCGTGCCAGCCGTGTGCATCACTCAGCGACTGCTGTCGCTGTGGTGCAACGCCACGCGCCACGAGCGGCTACAACCGCCGCTACCGCCCGCGCACGGGTGGTGCTCCGACCGGACGCGCTGCTTGTGTAACTCATCGATCAAGAACGCTCGACATCCGCGCATTCTTACTTGGCACCGCATCCCTCACCTCGCCCCGGTCTCCGTTCACCGTTCCACATACCTTCAATAGCTTCGGATCGACTGACGACGTCGGTGACTCAGTCCATCCCGCCGGCGAGTGTCCCCGCTCATTCGGCGCTGACCGGCCACCGCCGTTTTTCATCGGCAAAGCTCCGTACTTTGGCGTTGTTGCATACTTAAGCATTATTCGAGAGAGAGAGAGAGAGCTAGTCGGCCACCCGACGATCGCTCGTCGGCACGACTAAGTCACAACAGAAGGTGATTTGCTGCAAGATGGCGCGGTCGAGGTCGGCCTAGTGTCACTCGGCGACGTAATTCATGACCGAGATGACCGATGGCCGGTCGACGGCGCTAATTGAATACGGGCCATCGCCGTAATATCTTCGTCGACTTGAACAGCAACGGTCGCGGTCAGCAGTCGGTCGGTCGGTCGTAAAGATCGGCGTCCAGGGGTGGCAAAAAAACGCGCAGTGTCGCGTACTGCGGCGCGCAATGACAATCGGCGTCCTTGAGCGCCGTCGGGAGGTCCGCCGCCGTTCGGAGGCGAGAGAACCGGTCGGCCGACCGAGCCTCAGATGTCAGACGATCGGCGATAACTCGACAAGACGCTCGGACCGTCGCGTCGCCGAATTCGTCAAAGTTGACGAGCACTCATATTGATGACCGATAAGCAGATAGAGAGAGAGAGAGCAGGTTATCCGGCTGTCCGCCGACGACGAACCAGCCACGAACAACGAGCGGTGGTCGAGTGGACGAGGCGCGAACAGCGACGAATAGCCGCCGCGGTGGCCGTCGGATCCCGTCGGCCAGGACAAATATTTGCGACGGTCAGTCAGTCAGGCGCCAACGACGGCTCCGTTACAGCAAGGCTTCTTGTGCACTCCGCCACAGCAAATTTGCTACGTTTAACCGATCGACGCGCAGGGCGGTCGCATACCCGGGTGGGCCGACGGCGTGTTTTCGTCCAATCGCTAATTAGAAGCGACGTGGCGGCGAAACACTAATAGTATTAGTAGTGTAATTACGGGCGTCCGAACGCGCCGACGGTGGCGGCGGCGGTCATCGGCCGACGAGAGTGCCCATCGCCCATCGGTAAGCCCGGGCGATCAAGCTCTGCACGGCGCCAACTCGTAAACAGCCAACCGGTGGTGGCCGTTTCCGCACCGGTCGATACGGCCCTCTCGGCCCATCTTGGGGAATGAGCGGACGTCGTCGCCGACCAACGGCCGACGCGCCGTTCAAAGATTCGTCGCGACGATTAGCGCCCGCCTTCCTCCTCGTTTGCGCGTATTCCCGCATAATTAGCATTTCGTGACTCACAAAGGGTCAGCGTGCGCGGCCAATATCGCTCGTTGCGGCTACCAATCGAATCGAATCCGCATCCCCCCTCCTCTTGCGCTAATTATTTCACACTTGCGCCGCTATGACATCACGCACACAATTGCTAATGAGCAATGACCCCTCTCGGCCACTGCGACCCATATGGACTGACCACACGCGACAGACGACGAGGCAAAACGCAGAGACAAACGCAAGAGGCTAGACGGAAGCAAGCAAGGAAGACGCACCATGGTGTCGGCGATTTGCTCGCCGCGGACGAGGTTGGACGGCTTTTGGAGCATGTCCGTTGGATAGTTGATCGCTAACGAGCAAGCGGCCATGTCCGATCGTGTGGCCGCAGAGTGGCGGTCAGGCGCGAAAAACTAGCCGTCGACCGGACACGGCACGCGCAAGAAACAACCGGCCGTCGGCCGTTATGCAATATCTGTGGCTCGTTGCGTCGGGACAGACGGCCGCAAAAAGTTGTAAAGCCAGATGGCGGCTATCTATCTCGGCGACGACCCGGTGATTCGCCTCGTTCGACCGCCCGCCGTCGACTCAAACAAAGCTCCACTGCTAATACGCCAAAGACACTCACTTCCTCCGAGAGTTACTTCATCACGGCACGCGCAACTGCTCGCGTCGTTACTATACGTTTCATTCAGGGGCTTATTTCGTAAAACTATCGCAATTTTCTAAACAGTAGAATCGCAGAATTGCAAGCGCGACGATTGGTTATTCTCCGGCTGTTCGGGCTTTTTTGACCGATAATCGCGCTCGAAATTCGCAAATATAATAGTTTTATGAAACATACCCCCGAACAGAAATAGCCTCTGAGAGTCAGTGGGTGCGGATCTGTGCATTGTTTACGAACGATCAGTGACAATTGGAAGCTACTGAAGCGGCAAATGGGAAACCTTAGATGACCAGAAGGCGGCACCTGCGTCAGCCCTCTCGACTGGTCAACAGGGCGCGCCCCGCTGCGAATGTCAGCCAGCCAAACGCCGTCGCTCACAGCTATCCATTCAGTGAACGCACCTGGCCCGACAGCGCAGTAAATCTTCCGTCCATAAGTACGAAGTCGCTTTTATAACGAAACAAAACAGTCCGGACTGTACTGCGGACGATGGCAATGAGGACCACCCAATCGTCGGTCATTATCGCTGACGTGCGCTCGTAAAACGGGAGCAATAAAAAATAATCGACGGTTTCGGGCGGCTATCCTTTCAAGTCCCCCGGGCAGACTCGCCGCACTTGATACTCCTGCTGATTCGGGACGCGAATGTGGCAGGTGTTCGTTGTCATGAAATGACATAATCAAATTATGCTACAACCGCGCTCAGTCCCCTCGAACCGAACATTGGCGACACGCGACTGACTAACCGATGCGACGCCAAGCCATCAAGCGTTCGTATATCCATGCATATCTAGTTAACGCAGAAACAATGGCCCCGTCAAGTCGAATTGCTCATGCCCATAGCGGAGGCGAAGAGGGAACCGAGACAGAAAATCCACTCGGTTTCCGGAATTTCCTCTCAACGCAGTTTTTGGAGGATCGTCAGTAATTTTCATGTAGCTCAACTGATTTTACATTTGGTTTTCGGAATTCTCCTATTCCACTGGTTCAACTTCCCCACAGCCAGTCGGTTCTACGAGGGATGTGGATCAACCGAAAACACTAATTTTTCATTAGATTGCGTTATTGCGAAATTGTTGTTTTCAGTTGATTCACCCATCGTAACTTTGCGTCTGACGCATAGCAAGTGCAGTTGCGTGCCAAAATGCATCGGCCCCCAACAAGCGCGGCGCCATTCTCAATTTAAATTAATGACAATGCTGCTTACCGGGATCAAGTCCCGATTGGACCGCGGAGGCGTCGCTTCGGCGGACATGACTGATTTCCCCGTTGACCTGGATGGAAGCTACAGGTCGGGCTAATCCGCTGCTTACTCCATCGCCGCCGCTACTGGTCGTCGCTTGTGGAGAAGAGAAGAAAGATACGGCGCTCTGTTTGGCGCATCGCTTGGCAGCAATTCGTTCGGCTGTGAAAGACGGACAGATTAATAATTGGAATGGACAGTTGAATCAGTAGTCGACAACAGCGCGCCATGGCCGCAGCAGGTCGGTTCGAAGGACGACCGGCAATCCGGCTAGCTACTAGGGCCGCGCCGCTCACCGCTGCAGCCAGTCGGGCAATCACCGCCGCGAACAAATGAACGCCGGCGCGGCTGAGCTCAGATTTAAGAGGAGATTTTCGATTTGACCAAAAGGCTCCGCGCCAGACACTACGCGCGCACGGTGTCGTCATTCGGTCGTCGGGGGTTTTGCACGACGGTGTTGCACGGCGGTGAAACCCAGCCCAGCCGCCGACACCCCTCCTAACGAAAGGATATTGTCGCCGCTCGATGGTTCAGTTGTGTCGCTGCCATCAATCGCCCTTCGATTGAATCGAACGACCTCGTTCCCTCAACCGCGCCGAGTAGATCCGCCCCCACCGCCGCACCCACGCCAGTACTCAAGCGAACGATACACGCATGCAGTCCCTAGTCGACCGACAGATCGCAACAAATTCTTATAACAATCAAACAATGTTCCTCACTATTATTAGTACTCTCCATCCACTGCAATTCTATGTAATCTTATTAAAATTTTTAAGAAATAGAGTAGCACATAAATGCCGCTCAGTTGTTGCATTTAAATCTCCGATGTTGGCGTTTGGCGTAAGAATAAAAAATAATGGGACGGTGGGGGATGCCGCGATCGAAAGAGAAGTCAAATATATCACTTTCGCTAGCAGTCAGCCGAGACGAATGTCATAGACATGAGTTTCTCGTTATGGACGCACAAGCGGAGTTGGAAGAAACAGACGAGGTTAGCGACTAACAGTCGTTCACGGAACGAGACGTCTCAATAGTGGGCAGTGTGACGCGCAGGACAGGCGGAGACTGGCGATGCAATTTCTCGTCTTGGACGAAGCGGGCGGAAACGGCGGCGTCGTCGGTCGGACGCAAATGAAACGACGCGAGCGCCCGGCAGTCGGAGGCGAGCAGAAGCAGCTCTAAAGCGTTGTTCGGACGCCGTTGGACGCCGATCTGGCCACTAGTTGCGCGTCGGCTAACGAGATGGCTGCAGCTCGGCCGCGACTCAAATTATGCCCCCAAAGGAGGCAACATGCTCAGCTTCTTGTCTGTGCCCTCGCCAGCATCGCGCGCAAAATCAATGCCGCCCCAATACTGAACTGCTCATCGTAACCGCGCCTGTATATTACTCCTCCCTCAACTCTACGCTTTCGATTTAATTTCCTCTAAACTTCCTGATCTAGTGGCGCACTTTTCCACCCATTGGAGGCGAGTATCAAGAGTGGATATGATGAAAAATTCTCTGAGAATAAAAGCGCCTTCATGTTGTAAACAAAGCCCTATTTGGCACTAAAAAGACTGAAAGCCGGCTACTAATCGAACAATGTAGAGAAAGCTCGCTATTCACAAAACTTGCGGGAGCAATTTAAACGATAAATTACTCCAACGTGTCAGCAGCACGACAGGCGAGTGAGCGATCAAAACATTGCAAAATCCTCACGCTTCAATAGTAAAAATAATTAACAACTAAAGCAGCGCCAATTTTACCGTCTTTTCATGCGTACACATTCCGCTATTTTCATGCAGTTGCAATTATTTATAGCAAGTGCCGTGTAAGACCGTGTCTGTTGATGACAGCAGTGACGACAGCCTGCTCGAGGAAAAGTGGTCACGCGATCTGAAGTAATTCAAATTCCCGCCCAAGCCAAAAAGTGATAGCAATCATAAACGCACGTCATCATGTTCGTCAAAAATGTTGCACGACTTTATGCACCGTAGATATTCTTAAATCGACCTACTTTAAAGTGTTTTGCATGTATTTCGAGGTTGCTTATTGTTGCAAACATTATGACGATGCTTGATTTGAAACTTCGTTGAAAAGCGTTGCGACTGCGTTGAACGACAAGCTGTGGAATAAGGGGACGTTACGCAGGCAAGTTTCATAAATTGGCCTGAATCGAGCTACTTTGACGTTTCGAGTGACTTACCTAATATCGACGAAACTTTCACGTTCACGTTCCACCTCACCTCTTCGTCCCCCCAGAGGCCTATATATATAGAGCCTGTTTTCAGGCTGCGTGCCGTGGTTTGGCAGAACATCAAGGCGCAATTTTATAAAAATTAGCTGTTGATAGAGACCTACCCATGATCCAATGGATCTTTGCCTAATCAATTCGAGCACTGAAGGACAACGATGCGTCTCATTGTACAATTAGTGTTGATTTGCATTGTGTTTTTGCCCCCGAGATAACAACAAATGTTACAGCGTGTACAAATTAAACAAAACATTACAAGCGACATCCAATGTTATACGAAAATCAGAACCACATGGCGGTTATGCGATGTTTATAATGCTGCAGCATACAGTCGGTTTCGCGCCACACGCCGCAATCGAAATTTGCAGCGTTTCAGTGTATAAAGTCCGCATCGGAGCCAGCGACTTGTTAACCAAGGTACCAAATTTAAATAATAAATCATGTCATACCGCCGCGTCCTGCGCATGCGTCAGTTTGAATGCTACTTTAAATAATAAACCCTAGAAAACTACCGTAATAGGCATAATAGCGCTTATTCGTGTTCACGTAAATCCTAATAAATGCAACAAGGATCCTCAAAAGACAGTCAATAACCTGTTATTGTACTTAGTCAGCGGCTGTGATGCTAACTTTAACCATGCGCTGCACAAGCGCATTTCACACGGAATGCCTCAGATTTTAAACATCGCACAAGTGTATACTGGGGGTGTTCTATGAAAGTAAAAGTAAAAGTAAAACGGAAGGAGTCCAAAATGACTGGCAGCTGTTCTTAATGACAACCACTCCTAGTGGTCTCCACCCATTTAGCATGTACTTCAGCTCTCATAGAACAGGCCGGTTCTAAAGGATTACGCACGTGATACAGTAAGACAGTAAGCGCGCTCACAGGTCAGTGAAAATATCGGAAACAGGGAGTATTGCATTCGCGCTTCTCAACAGTCTTCCAGTCGCACATGTCGCCATCGCTGAGGAACACTCGCCTGAAAGAGCAAATCAACTCTTTCAGGTGGGACCATTTCAGAGAACCATTATAATAGAATTTCACAGTTACAATTGCGTCTCAAGCGCGATGATTGATCGACTCGTTACAACTCCCTAATCGTAGCGCTTTCGCAGTTTTAAAAGCAGCATTTGCAGTTACATAAATTTACACCTGCGACAGTTACAACTATTTTATGAAATAGGTCTCCGAGCATCTTGATAGAATGGACGAATTTGTATCAGTGTGTAGACATTAGCTCTTGAAGTAAGTGTGACGACTGAATTTGAGAAGACGTCAACTTGGATTGAGCAAATTCTTGGAGGTATAAATATCCCCATAGCTTAAACCCGTGTGCACGTGTGCCACCGAGAGAGAGCGCTCTACTCACGTCGATCTTTGTATTCCTCGTCCTCGCTCGTGCCCGACGACGCGTTCAGGGCTGCCTGCTGGTATTCGGCGTCCGACTTGCACTCCATCGGATAGACGGCGCTTCGGCGAATCGTCAGTCGCGCCATTGGTCGCATTTCGTCCGAATGCGCATCGTAGAACGGCGAACGAGGATCAGTTTTTGTCGTTATATCCTTGATTTTTTCGCGAGGTTGTGCCGGGTTATTCGGGGCCTGAAACGATCTGGTCGAGATATTTTTGTGGAAAAGAACAGTGATAACGAACCATGTAGGTGGCGCCGTTGTCAGTGCCTGCATCCCAGGGGTACAGATCAAACGTTCGCTCGCCAATCCAACTGCAGTCGGGCAGGCAGAGGTTGATCGCCGAAATGCCAACGCACCAATCCGGACTCGGTCCGAACATGCTCGCCAGCGACACCAAATGGTGGTATCTATACACTCGATTGATTTTGTTCAACACAAATGAAAAGCATACTTGTCCATGCGGAACGAAGCCTTTGTCTTCCCTTGAACTTCGGGGTACCATAGTCCCTTAGCTTTGATAATAGTGCGGATTTCCTTTGCCTGCAATCATATATTCGTTAGGACATTATGATGCGTTGACATGAACTCCACTTACATGCTCCTTTAGTTCCTGTTCAGCTTTGTAGGTATTTCCCCATTCGGCCAGTTCCTTTAGTCCGTCCGTAGCGTAGTTGTCAAGCGCCCACATGCTGAACGCATTGCTGTGACTGGCTCCGATAACATCGGTGAAATGTGTCAAGTGCTCGACTAAATATAGCACCAACAATTTGGATCATACAGTTGGACAATCAATAAAAGAACAAACGAGTTGGAAAGTCTTTCGGATGAGTCTGTCTGGACCAGAGACCATCGAATTCAAGCTGAAGAGAGTGCGATGTGCACAGAAATATGATCATTATCAAATGGTTGTCTACCTCGTACTTGGCTTCATCGCAAGCACAGCACTTTTGCGCCTGATCGTCAGGGAGCAGCTTCTCGTATCCAACTAAAATGCTACGTTAGTTGTGGAAAGAGAGTGCAACTTTAGTTCTCATATCAACACGCACAACGGCTATACTTACTCGATCGTCTCGCAGCTGCATTACGAATAGGAATTGTTTATTTGACTGACGCAGCGCTAAGTAAGCTAAAGCTACTCACTGATCTGACAGAAGCGTTGAGTCAACGGTCCCTCGTCCATGTACCAGATATCGCGGTACTCCATCACCATCGCCTTGAATTCGATGCAGCCGACGTTGTTGTCGGGGGCGCGCCACATCACGTCGATAGAGGTCTTGGGGTGCAGAGAGGACTCGGACACGCCCTGGGGGCAGTTGGGCGAGGCCCGCGCCTGGGCATTTTGACTCACCTGAGCAATTGATCGAATCAGACAAGGCATGCCTACTGCCTACTTGGTGCTGCTTACGTCAAAGACGCCGACGGAGTCGCCGCCGGCCGCGGTCTGGGCCACCAGGCTGAAGCCGCGAAAGGTCTGCACCGTATACCGAGTTTGCCATCCGCGAATAGTGACTAAAAAGCGCACGCTTACAGCAATTCTTCCACTCACAACTCTTACTAATGTAGAACTCTCCAGGGATGTATCCTTCGGGCGTCGAGCTATTCTTTACGTCCGCTACCGATCCGCGAATTTCGTTTCGGACATTGTACGGACGAATCTCCACTTGAAAGCCGTTGTTCCCCGGCGTCTGACTAGCGTGCGTCTGAGATGGACGGCGCACGCATCTTGTTTCGGCTGCTGACCGAAGGAGAAAAGCCGAGAGGGCGACGATGATTAGTAGTGGAGGACGCATTCGGTTTGTGCTGCCTCGAAGAGCCGTAGGTCGCTCGGTCGGGACGGAAATCAGAGAGGCTTCGTTTCAGACCGGGCAGCCGACGCGGCCTCGAACATATGTTTTGTAGAGAGCACCTGGGTGGAGTTTTTGCTGACTGCCGGCGCGAGCGAGTAAGAACACTGCCGATAGACTGCGAGCAGCAGATGTCGAATGCCTCGAGTCCTCCCTCTGCCCGCCCCATTATTTTAACCCTCGTTTACTCACGTCTCTTCTTCGATTTCGTCATCAATTTCCATCGGTACGATCCCACTGAAAACCAACGTCGAAGAAGCGCTCTGCCGCACAATTCACCCCATTCCAGCTTCCGATCTTTCGGAACAGGAAATGCGTTGCGGTGTCGATTACGAAATTACGACTCCCGTCTATTCGTTGGATCGCTTTGCGTTGGTAAACGTTTAACCGCCGCCAATGCCAACATCTACCATCCGACAGAAACAACAGACTGGTCGATATGCGGTTTAATATGACCGCAAATAAACGAACCAGCAACAGTAGGGAAACATCAAATGCGGTCGAAAACTTTGTTACGCAGTGTTTGACAAGGCTTCTTGCTTAACCGAAGGAACCAGTTTTTTTACTCCACTAAAGAAAGCGTCTTGTGTTAGCCGTTTGGAAACGAAAACGCAACATAAGCTGTGTTTTTTTTAACGAATCTTTTCAAGAATTCAAACGACCGACTCTAGTCAATCATAGAGACTGGAAAATGATTGATTAGGCAAAACCGACGTCAGTTGGTCGACCCGTTTCCTTGCGACAGCGCTATTGCGCCCGCTTGCCACTCTGAGTTACGACAAAGCTTGAGCGCCCTTATTCCCGAAAGGATCGCGGAACGGCGCAGAAACTGTGGCCAACTAGCCGTCGCTGGCGGAAATTACTGCTGCTTGTCGGACGGTCGACATGGCATTCATAAATTGTGCCACTTGTGCGTTTCGTCACCCATTATTTCGTCCGTGCAACATCGATTCCTTCCATCAGCGCCGCAGCGACCTCCGCTAGTCGCCAGCTGCGCCGCCGGTGTGGTCGAAATGTCGCTCTCCGTAGACTTGAACGCCTCATTGCCGTCCTGCAATTACAATACGGACCTGTACAGTAAGGAACAGCTGGCCATTCGCACTTTCGCGCTCGTTCCGATCGTCATCTTCGGCGTCGTCAGCAACGTCATCAACATAGCAATTTTCTGTCAAAAACAGCTGCGAGCCATGCTCGTCAACTGGTTTTTGCTGGCTATGAGCATCAGCGATCTGCTGCTACTCGTCTGCTCCTTCTGCATGTTCTCGCTGCCCGCGCTGGCCGAAATGTGGAACAATGTGATGGTCATCGAGTTCTCTCTGTCGGTCATGCGCTGGCTGTATCCATTTGGGACGATGGTGCAAACGTTCAACGTTTATTTGACAGTGCTCATCAGCATCAACAGATATTTAGGTGATGACTCAATTTTACGGCTCTTTTAAGCGTTAATCATTTTAGGTGTATGCCATCCTTTCCGCGCGCGAACGTGGGTGAGTAAAAGAGCAATTGGATTGAGCATCTGGTCGGCGCTCGTATTTGCGGTTTCATTCAACGCGACACGTTTCGCTGAGATGCGACTGATCGACTGCTGGTCGCACGTTTACAGCAAAGTGTCAACGATCATGAGTCCGTCGCCGTTGCTCGCGAATCGAGTGTACTTTGTCGGCTACTACGTCGCTGCTTACTCCGTCGTGATGTTCGTGATTCCGTTCCCGGTTCTGATCGTCGCAACCGTCCTCATCATCACCACATTGCGCGCGGCTTCTGTGCGCCGCAAGAAGATTGCCGGCGGTCAATCGCAGCGAACGTTAAGCCAGTCCGAACAGAACGAGATCAGCACCACTCTAATGCTGCTGGCCGTCGTCGGCATGTTTCTCTCGTGCAACCTGTTCGCATTTGTGAACAATGTTGTCGACATCTTCATTCAGTTCGACATTATCGAATCGCCCACTTTCAAACGCTACTTCACCACTCTAATCGAAGTTGGTAACCTCATGGTGGCCGTCAACTCGGCCGCCACCATATTCATCTACGTGTCATTCTCGAGCGGATATCGAACGGTATTCTACAAGTGGTTCAAGTGCCAGAAGCGGCTGAAACCCATTACACAACAGCAGCCGGAAGCTGAAAACCTCCTTTCAAATGGCCGACGGAAATCTCTTCGCTGTCGGCGAAAAATGCTCGGGTCAACTTCATGGCCTTCGTCAAAGAGGGCTAGTGCTGCCAATTGGCAGAGCTGACGACAAGACGTCGCCATTTACTGACTAGTTACTTCATTTGCGCTATCATGTGACATTTGATTATTTTTTTATTGATCAAAAGTATTGCAGTGTCATATGGATAATCCATATTTCAGATCAATATCACTGTTTACATGCCTGTCGCTCGGTAAAACGTATGAATAGTTAACATTATGCGCAGTAATTAAGACTAATTCATTTTTATTGCGCACTATTTTGTTAAGTACGGTAAAAAAGATTGCAACAATGTAAACACCCTCTTGCAACCAGAAGCCGCTCGCCGCACGTCGCAACATTGTTACCACCGCTTGAGATAATGTGTGAGACAGCTTACACTGGACGATGCTTGGTTGGAGGACCAAATCGGCTGAAAAATTAATGATTGCACTTTACTCGTTTCTAAATAACAGTGCGTACTTCAACAAAATCTGCCTGCGCCGAGCGTAATCCTCGCGCCTTCGACGCTCCTCTTCGCTAAAGTCATCTAATTATTGAAGAGACATTCGAGGCAACTTACCTCAATTCTGGCTGCTCAACTGCCGAGGTCTCCGGCGCAGTCGGCGGCTGAGAAGCGGGCGCAACTGACGGAACGAAAGGAGGGACAGATGGAGCAGCCGACTGAGCAGCTAGAGGTGCTGCTGGAACGGCAGCTGGTGCCGCTGGCAGTGCTGGCAATGCAAACGGAAAAGCATGGGGAGGAGATGCGACCGGAGGAGGTGGTGGAGGAGCTGGGAATGAAGCTACTCCTGGTGAAGCAGCTGGGGAAGCGAAAGAAGACGCAGCTGGAAGAGCGGCTGAGTTGACTGGTGCAGCGAAAGCTGAAGAAGCGGCTGCAGGAGCTGCCGGACGAGCGGCAGCAGCAGCGAAAGGTGCCGGAAGACCAGCTGGCGCAGCAGGTGAAGGATTGAGACCTGGCGCTTGCTGTCCGAAAAGTACAGGATTGTTGCTTTGGCCGACGCTGTTCGATTGTCCCTGTGTCTGGGACTGTGGCACATTTGTGGCGACAGGCGCAGAAAATGGCGGCGGTACAGTCGTGCCAATTACTCTAGGAGCAGTAGTATTGGCGCCCCTTTGATCGTTCGGGCACATCAGCCGGTAAACCCACACTCGAACGCCATCGCTAAAAAGTAATGAGTGATTGTTCGCCAAAACATTGCTGGAAGAGATAAGTCTTACAGTTCCATTCGAAGATTAGAAACATAATCGTATTCGATGTTACCAAGGCCAATTGAGTCACTTGGGGCTACGAGACCGCCGCTGTAGAATGACCCATGGCTGATAAGGTCCGTTCCCACGTAGACTCGCTCCGGCATTTCCAGTGTGCAGCAGCGCAGAACCAAGCTGAAATTTCCATTTAACTTTGCCAATTTGCGAACAAGCAATCTCTGCTAGTGATATTCGATGCAATATATACCATTCCCATTTTAATAAGGGTCTTTACAAAATCAAAAAGGACATCTTTCATATCGATTTGAAAATTTCCTTTTTGACCTTGAAAGGACCCTTATTAAAGTGGATATAGTGCATGTCAGAAGTTGTGGTTTTTTTGACTGTTCATGTGACATAGAAATGGAAGTCAGCGAGGGGAAGACAGTTTTTGCGCGCGACGCGTTCTGCCATTTTTGCGAAGGTTAGTAGACCACACGGGTTGACCGCAAGTGTACAGGTACATTGTGAGCAGCGACCAAAGAACCGCATCATATTTCAATGTAAGACTTACCTTTGTCCGTTGCTCGACCAGTGCATGCCGGCGAGGACATCGGAGCGATCGCGACAGGCAGCCTGATTCTCCCGACAGCGTGCACCGCTGACTCCGCACGGCTGAGGACCGCATTCAGCCTCGATCACCCCATCCTCGAAAACAGACACTCGGTGGACCAGCTGTCCGCGACCGCATCTCGCCCGAAGCAAAGTTGTATCTCCACCCGCTTCTTGACCAAAAACAGCGCTCACCAAGGCAACCAGCAAAATTCCAACGCCGCTGAACCGCATGGCTGCGTCTGAACAGACGGATAAAGTGCCGATGGGTCGCGAGTTCGGGCAATGAGGCGAGCGATGGCGCGAACTCGGAGAGTCATCGACCGCCGATCTGCGATAAACGGCGCATAACCCGCACGGCGGTCATCTACTCATCGAAACCCCTTCTGCCGCGCCTCCAGACAGAATGACACGGTCGGACCACTCGCTGCGATAACCATCGCGCCCTTTTTGGCTCGTGTCAACTTTCGCGCTTCGAAACGACAGTTTACCAGGTTACACAGCCGCGTTGTAACAATCATGCACTTGCTGGTAAATGCATCGGCCGGCCAATTTCTGTAGAGAAACGCAGTCCATCGTAGCTGCAGCATTGAAGAGTCAGACTGCAACGAGGTGCAATGGTTGAATAGAAGCGCGATAGTTACTCGCATACGCATCAGTACTCTCTTCGAGCTGCTTCAGACCGGCCAGCCACCTCTCCGCACCTGCGCAATTTTCTTCGCTCGCCTCGGGCGAACACGTCTGAAACAATCAAAACATTTGTTTGCCATTCAGAAATCGTGGCGCTGACAGCCCGTTGCGGTGGTGCGTCCGGATGCCGAAAGCGAGGGCGTTCTTCGTCTCCTTCGCGCAAAAAGCCATCTTTAATTCCGCCCGGACCATTGATGAATTGACTGTCTTGTCTAGAAAGACGACCGCTGTCATCGCCGCCGAAGCAACTGGGAGTGGCGCATCCAAGCACGGGCAAGCCGTTAGGCAGCACTTCGAAGCGGAAAGGAATGGCGCCGGTGCCACAAAATGACGCGCCAGTGAGCTGGAGAAAGGCTAGACATAGGAGAAGACAATAAAGAATAGCGACCATGATTTCTGCCGACACAGTCGTCCTAATAAGACAGTTTAATGCAATCGTCCACTACATATTAATATATAGTGATGGCCACTGCCGCCTGACCCACTTCTCTGAGCAACAAAACTTCCTAATTTCGCCACGGTCGACATAGGAGAAGACCGCCATCAGTTGTAGATCGCCATCCGCAACATAAAAACGGACACATACGACAGAGGATCGGATGTCTGTTTGCGCGATTGTCAAGTAAATAACGAATATGGGAACGGCGCGGCGGGTGATGACCGTACTATTTGTCATCGATCAGCCAATTGAAATATGCAGGGAAACAATGCGCCATCACCGGCTCCAACTCGGGCGTAATCGATCGAACCTCTCATTACGCACATCGACGACCCGCTACGAGGACGACAAACGACCGTCGTCGCGCCGCCGACCGATAGCGGCCGTGATTTGTGGAGGCGACGGAGCCGGCAAGCGCCCAACGCCGTCCCTCGGCTGCTCCATCGACCGCCCGTCCCGTAATTGAATCCATTGTGTCTGAACGCTTTCAGTTAATGGCGAGAAACTCGCTCGTCGCCTTCTGTACATTGGTTGTCGCTGAAACTGACCGCATCGGTGCGCGCTCCTTCGCCTAACGACCCTCCTCCGTCCGACCAAAGGCCGCCCAACCACCGGCCGCCCAATTGGCATGCGACCATGGAGGGCCGTTTACTGCCTCGCCGACGGGCTGCTCTGTCTCCTCCTTCTTTGCCCGCTCATTGTGTCTCAAATTCAATCGGCGCTCACTCCTTGCTCGTTTCCACGGTACCCACTCAACCATCAGTTGTGTGCGTTTGTGTGCTGCGAGAACGCCGTCTGCTTTTAGACCTCGATCTGCTCACTTTCACCAGTTCTGCCAACGAGCGTATCACGGTCTACCGTACGTATGCGACCCGGTGAGCACGTTCAGTCGCACGGAGATGGAACTGATTGACAGGGCGCTGCGACACAACTTTACGTCCTGCTTCTGCGACGACGACGACCTGGCGGCATGCAGCAAGCAGAAGAAACAGCAGAAGCAAGGACAATACTCGGTCGCGCTAGTTGTGATCCCACTCGCGACGCTGCAAGCGGAGCAGACGAATCGAATCGGCTGCTCGTGGCAAATGCCGTTACATTCGCTCAAGGAGGCGTCGCTGACGTACGTCAGCTCGCTCGCGAAGCAGTGGGATAGTCCGGACCGTTGCACGAGCGACCTGATGCTGGCAGTTATCCTCGGCTGGCAGCACTATGAATACGAGGATCCATTGCTCGTCCCTTACTACAGGTACGATAGTTGAATGACTGCCGACAATTAGTAGGCCGCAGAGTGCAAATAAATTGCTTTTAAGATTCGCCCTGGAGCACTTGTCTCCCTTCCGGAACATGTCGGCGCCGCGCTTTCTCCAACGCCACGAGCGTCCCTCCACCGCCATGCTCAACTATGTGCACACATTGCGCGACGTCCTTGCACGCAAGCGATTCATACCCGGCACAAATCAGCTATTCAACGGCGGCAAGTCGACTTGGTCAGACGACATGTCTGCACGAGCCATCCCCCTGTGGGCGGTGGGACTGGGCGTCGGGCTTTTGCTGCTGGCGTTCGTGTCGATCGCGCTGGCGCACTGTCTTACCACTTATTCGATGCGTCCGCAATGGGTGCGATCGGGGTCCAGCGTTTCGATTCGCATGGCCAATCAACGCTGGGCGGCCGGGTTCGGCGGCGGTCTCATGGCCACGAAGACGCCGCCGCTTAAAGGGAACATGCGCAGCTCCATGATGTTCCGCTCCTTCGCCAATCGACAACGCGCCGGTGTTCACGCGAGTGCAATCTAGTCACTACTGCAAGTTCTTATATTCGGCGTCACGTCATTTACACACATATTGCGCTGCGCACGCTTAGATTGCGATATACAGATAGGCTAGTTAGTCTACACAACAAAAGCAGGATGTCAGTAAATTTCGCTAGCGCTCTGACAATTTTTTACCAAAAATGACGCGGGCCATAATGCCCTTCACACCCAATCAGGCATGATCGTATGCTTCGCCGAATCGCTTGTATAATCGCTTGCATGAAAGTCAGAATGTGTTGGAATGAGAGTAATATGGTACTCGCGCGATTGCAATAGTGTTGCGCTTGGACTAAACGATAAAAACAGAGCGACGTGGGACCATTTATGACGTCATCCCATATTTTCTGTATAGGGGACGAGCTAATATATAAAAAGCTAATGGCGGTGTGCCGGCTAGTTGTGCGAGCAGAAAGTTTGAATGTAGCATTCGAAATAGTTTTAACGGAGCAACGCGCAAATAAAATTTGCTTGTATTCGCGCATTATCTGATTGCAAATTGCAATAAAAATGAGCGTACATTGTAACTGTCGGTTGGCTCTACAAAACTGCTCTGCCAAATTGCGTGACACATACTAGACTCGCGTGAGATTGATTCTCTTGACCGAAAGCCAACGCATTTACCTGTCGAATATATCGGATATGCTCACGTTGTGATACTCAGTGTTTGCAACATCCATCGATATTCATAAGTGCGCACCAGTCCTATCATATGATAAAACTGGATTGAACAACCATCTGAAGGTAAAAAACATTTACGACCCAAGGACAAACTACCAGTTACAAGTGCAGCGATAAAAAATTATACTGTACAGTACAAAACGAGCACAGAATGATGCATCTGTAATGAAGAAGATGGATTGAACTTCAAATGAAGAGACTGTCGAACGGAATGCACGGCATTAATGGGCCATTCGATGATCTCTTATTTGCCCTTGCGGCCGTCGGAGTGTACATTCGTCGTGCGAGTAACGGTCGAAGTGCCATCGACAAATTTTGTTTTGAAGAGAACGTTGGCGTGATTGAACATGCCATCCTTCAGCGACACGATGATAAACTGAAATGTCAACGATTGAGCATCGAAGGCAGCGAACTACAACGAAATTCGTTTATACCAGTACTTGAAGGACCGGTCAAAATTACTGGTAAAAGCGAATTCTACTATAGGCTGAATAAAAGCGTAGCATATAGCTAGAAAAGCAGACCTGGGATTCCTGGAAGTACGACTTGATCATGGAGCCGATATTTTGCGTATGGGACAGATCGAGGGCGGCGTCTACTTCGTCGAGAATGTAGATGGGCGCAGGCTTGAACTTGAGCATAGCGAGCACCAAGGACAAGGCAACCAAGGACCGCTGGCCTAAAAGTGGGAATTTTAATTAGTGTAAAAATTCTGGATGACCCAGAAACGATCCAAAATTCGATCCTGAAACGATCCAAAATTTGATCCAGGAACGAACCTCCGCTGAGCTCTCCGAGCGAGTCCTTCCACTGATCCCGAAAAGCGACGCGCACTTCCAGACCATCGAGGGGCGATTTTCCACCTGGAGGATCGAGCTTCGCCGACGTGCCCGGCAGCAGAGAAGAGAAAATGCTGCCAAAGTCCTGAAGAAATAAATGCTTATTCCGTTCGTGACTATAGTCACTAATTTGATCGATCAGTAACAAGAAATCTCGTCAGGCGCCGTAGTTGGCAAAGATGAGCTCGCTATTGGGTGCTTGAACACCGCTCTTTACCATAAATAACAGCCTTTTCACGGTTTTACATGCGTAAATTGACATAAAAAAGCGCTATCGACTTTCGAAGCAGTTTGCCTTATTCAAGCTAAAATTTCACGTTACTGGTCGACAAATTTTGACAAGATATGCGTCCACGCGGCAGTGAGCAACCAGAAAAACAGACGCACTCGATTGACTTGTTCGTGCGCCTTGATGATTTCCTCTTTCTTCTTCAGATCGAGCTGCTCAATCGTTTCCATCAGCTGCTGTTTGTCCTTCTCCAACTGCGACTTTTGATCCTCCAGCTTTCGGGCCTAAAGAAGCAACTGTTCACAATATATATTAAATATAACAATACGCGGATACATTACCATACAGACAAGCTTTAATATAATACTCCTTGTTCGGCATATCAAGCGTAATATTGTCTATTTAATTCGTTTATAAGGGATACTTTTAAGATGGGATATATTATGATTATACTAGTTTCATATACTATTCATGCATAGAACTAAGAATTCAGTGCTACAATTAGCATGCAACTAGCTTACTTTGAAAGTGTACCAACGTAGTTTAGGCATCAAACATCGAAAAATTAAGAAACCCCGAGGAAGCTTCTGACGTAAGCGTCAATAATGCATTATTAATTCGTTCACATTCCCTTTACTTCTCGCGTTACAAAATGTGTAATTTGTGAAATTCTATATCGTAAAAGACGCGCCTGATTTTCGGCCTCAGTCAACATGTTCATGGCCTTCATGTTGACTTTCTTGGAGAGGTCGTCCTTGCGCGCCTTCTTGTCTTCGAGCTCCTGTCTGGCCTTCTTCGCGTTGAAGGTGCCGCCGAAGTCGTAACTCGAGCCGGCTTTGCCGAAATGCTTCTTCTCCTCCTCGATCCAAGTGAACTGCTTGACCAGTTGTTTCATCTGTAGTGTGAGAAACGTGAATAACGTGAAAAATGGACTTAAGTGAATGACGTAAAAAACGTGTAAAAGATGGACCGACGTTAATGACGTAAAAACGTCAAATAATGAACAACTTAAATGGCGTTAAAACGTGAAAAGATGAACTAATGTAAATAACGTGAAAAAGCGAGAAACGTAATTTACGTGAAAAACGTTAAAGAACAACGACTAGAAAAGAGAAACTGTTCATCAAAGCCCTACCCGCTTCTCCAACTCGACGGCAGTTTTGCGGATGTCATCGATTTCGCCTTGCAACTGATTCTTTCGCAGACCGGCAGTGTGCGTGTCCTTCTTCAATCTGTCGAGGTTTTTCAGATGTTTTTGGACTTCTTCTTCCTGCGCGCGCGCAATCACGCGATACTCTTCCAATTTTTCGCGTGCCTCTTTCACCAATTGCTGCAACAAGTATTATGATTTTTTGGAATATAATCAATCCACAATGGAATTCGTTTATACCGGTCACCGGGGGGCCGGCATGTTTTGACCGGAATGTCCATGTCGTCGCACACGAGGGTGCGGCCAAACACGTGCGCCATCGCCGCATCCACCGCTTTGTCATACTCGATCAAATTTTTCGCCAAGCGACAATGATCTTTGCCTACCTGAAAAAGCGCTTTAATCGTTGAATAGCGCAAAAAGAAAAAATCGTACCAGCTGCTGCGCTTGCTGTAGCGCTCGGCGATCGATTTCGTCGCGCCTGACCTTATCGAGGGGAATGAGCGTGACGCGTTTCTGCAGTTTGCCATTGGCCAAAAGATCCTTGCCCGTGTCCGTCGTGTCAACAACGACATTGTACAACTGCAAATACGCCTCGTCTGTTTCTGCGTAAAAGTGTCTGTCCCCTGTCCGCAGTGCGTTCGTCATTTACGTCAGAGTCGACGACGCTTATCCGTGTGACGAGCTTTTAATCAAGCATTACATACGCGAGTGTAGCAAAAAGACAGTGTCAACAGAACGATCGCCGTTGCAACATTGCGACGCGCAAAATCGATCGTCCCCTCTGGAAACAACTCTTCACGCACACAAATAAGGCGGTTGGTGTCCGGCGGGATTGCGCGGCGTGTGTTGAGATTAGCATGCCGCATCCAACATTCAATAAAAGACGTTGAAACCGACGGACGGAAGAGCCAGAGGCGCGGGGCCGGTGGCAGAGGCAGCACGGGCGATGGAACAAAAGGAGGAAACGATCGTCAAAAGCGCGATAACGAGATCCAAAGCAAAAGCCGGTCGGCTAATTGCCTTCGGGTGCACGACTAGGGCCGATTCCCTGCCAGGACGGGCGGTCGCCGCTCCCGACGCTCCGCCCACCGCCATCCGCGTCACTGCCGGCGTCGACGACGGCGGCGGCGGCGGCTACGGACGGAGAAACGGCGCCGAGCGGAACGGAACGGCGCAAGTACGCGACGAAGCGGCAAAAGCCACGGGCGACGCGGCCGTTCGATCTAGCGGCGGTTCGATCCGACGGCCGGCCCGTTTGATTAGTCGTCGACCGGCGGCGAGCCGAAGAAAGGACGCTCGGTCGGGCAGTCGCCAGATTGCCACTCGGGCGTCACTCGGCAATCGAGAATCTGATTCTTCGTCCGGCCGACAAACCGTCCAATAGCTGGGCGCAATTCCAAGCGTTGGTAACTCTAATACGTTTTGCAACAGGCGTGCGACATGCTGGCGGAGAACGGCTTCAAGCTGACGGGTGCATGTGCGAGCGGGGCGAGCGGTCTGTCGAGCGCCGGATCTGGACTTCCCCTAATGCCAGGGCCGGGCAGCGGCCTGACGCAAGATCACATGAATCCACGGTCCAGCGGCGACTACGAGGAGCAGCGATGGGCCCATTACACCGAGTTCGTCTTCTATCGCGAGGCCAACGGCTCCACCACGTCCACTATCTCCGCCTCCAAATCCCCCTATCCTTATTCTCCTTAATCACCTACTTTCAACCTACCTTCCAACATTATCAACGCGCCTATAACTGAACTTTGCCGCTTCAAGCGGCCACGGCGCGGTTTACGCTTCGATCTCGCGCGGCGGTTCGCGGTGGCTGAGAACTAAACATATCTATCTTTGTAATTACGCAGGACACTGCGCCGTGCCACCGCGCGAAGCATAAATCTCGTCTTAAGGGAAACTTCGGTCATTCTGTTGTGAAGAGTGTATGGTATATTACTTTTTTAGCCGCGAATGACAAGGAGGCTACAAAAAACTACAATTTATATCGCATTAACTAACCGCTTATCAGCTTTGTCATACGCAGCTAATAACAATCTACTTTACATTCCCCAGAGCTTTTAAGCGAGCGGAATTTCCCTTCAGTAAAACTGTATCGACGAAGCAATTTAAAGAGCGTTTATCAACGCCCAAAACGCAGACCACGAAACTATTCATTCCATAATGTGAAGAGTAAAGATGCTTTCCTGTCGCTGTGGGCTTGCAAAACAAACAACGGACAGAAGATGGGAAATAGGGATGACTCAAGCCGGAGGGGACGATGAATGAGTGGAGGGGTTAAATGCAGAAGCGCAATTAAAAAGCGGAAGGAACGTACCGAACCGCCGGCAGCAATTTCGACGGCAAGAGCGTCGCGCATTTCCTTCATCCTTATCAGCTTCGCCACTAAGCCTTTGACGGCGTTGCGGTCGAAACCGGAACGCGGATCTTGATAAATGAAACGAAGGTTGGGATGCCTGCAAAAGTATCGCGGCTTTATACAGTCAGCATTTTTCGATCATTTTTCAGTAACAAGAAATCTCGCCAGGCATCGTAGCTGGCAAAGATAAGCTCGCTTTTCGGTTCTTGAACGCCCTTTTTCATCGAAAAATACTGATTTCTTTTTACGTGCGTGAATTGATATTAAGAAGTGCTATCGTCTTTCTAAGCAGATAATCTTATTCAAACTCAGATTTCTAGTTACTGATCGGCTAATTTGGATTGTGCTCAAGAGTTATTCAAAGACAAGGTGACTAATTATCTCACCGCGCTTCGAAATGCTGCAGTTCATCCTTCAATCGCCCCACTTCCCGCTCCAATTGCAAGCGCTCATTTTCCAATTCTTGTTCCGCGGCCTCGCTGAAGTTTAGCCGTTGCAAGTCGCCCTGAAAAAGGTACAATCAAACCACTTCCTTCAATCTGGTCTCATCACGAAAATGCTTAGTTCTCAAACTATCATGATTCTAATCTTTTAATTCGCTTTTCACGTAAAATTTCGACTTTTATGCCAAAGGACCCATAATTACGACATTCTCTGTCGAACTTTTTTCTCAAACAAAATATTTCCGTCTACATCCGCAAAACTTTTCACGCTAACTAAATTTACGCTCGCATTGTCAAAGAGTTCAAACAACAAACATCGATAGCTTCTAGATCCTTCTCCAATGCAGCTTTCTTGTCTTTACTGCGGATTGTTGACATTCAGCCCGACTGAACGGAACAAATCGGCCACGCGCTGATTAGTCGCCGCCGTGCCATTGATCGTGTAGGTATTTCGACCGCCGATAATCACCTAGAAACGGCGTCGATTTCTTTCGCGCATAATTGGCTCAAATGACGATCATTCTGTACGCGAGCTCGCAGTGTCTGCCAAAGCGACACGGCACATTAACTCACCTGTCTGCGCACGACGATTTCATCGTAGCGGTCATAACCGAGCGGCTTATTCGAGTCGTCGGTATTGTCAAAGGTGATAGAGACGGTGGCCTTGGTTACGCCGGCTTGACCTTGCTTATAGACGAGATCTTGAAGCTGGGTGGCGCGCACTTGCGTCAAATTGGTGATGCCGAGCACAAAGCAGATCGAGTCGAGGATGTTCGACTTGCCCGACCCGTTCAGACCGGTGATCGCGTTGAACGTCGCATCGAAGCCGTCGATGACTTGCTTCTGTGCGTACGACTTGAATCCATCCACTTCTATCCGCTTAATCCGCATTTTCAACGATTCGTCGGGGGTAAGTCAGATTAAGAAGCGTTCATCGATCAAAGCATCGTCTTACGACGATCGAAATAGATTTTCTCAAGTCTTGGATTTGCACCGATCGATTGCACGTTTTTCAAACACTAGCAAATTTGCCCGTTTCGCGCGACTGCGACGCATACGTTTCCCTCCCAGAAATGTTCGCAGAACAACCTGACATTCAGGCAAGCGCAGGTTTATTTGAAAAGGCGTCATCAGAGTAAACTATTATGCTCGGCGGAACCTCCTCCTCCTCCCCTCCCACAGAACCGATTTACGAGCGAGCTTATTTTTCGGCTCTTTGTTCTTTTAGCACGGTTGGGCACTTCTTGGCTGTTCAGCCGTTTCCTCCCATTTGCGCGCGCGCTTATTGAAATCAAAAAAATGATTGACGAAAATGGGTTGGCGAGAAAGTTTAGCGTCATTTTTAACGCAAGATAATACTCAAAAGATGCTAAACTTTCCGGCCAATCCAATAATAACGATGTCTCTCCTCCTTTCCATCACTTCATACTTTTCTACGTTTTCCAGCTTCTAATCGTCGTTTTATCGAGCGCGTTGTGAATCTATCTCTGCGATTAGCAGTGGAATGATCTAACGAGTCATGAATTATCGGGGCATCAAGGAAAGCACGAATAAGTCGCCGACATCGAAACTATCTAGCAAACTAGCTGAATTCACCCTCGGATCAAGGACTCCCCATAATCTATCTCGAAGTCGCGTAGGTAAAACTCCGTCCAAAACTACTACTACTGAGCAGCACCGAAGCAAGAGCGTTGGCAGAGGACGTAAGTTCCTTTTCCTTTGAAGTATTCAATGAAAACTGTGCAATCTTTGAAAGGGGGTAGGGGAGGGGGACTGCATTGAAGGATTGAAAGTATTTTTATACAATTAGCGATTGATTTTGACGATATAAGAGGGTTGGAACAAAAATTGCGTGACGTTATTCAAATACATTTCCATTATTTTTTTAGTTAATTTTTAGAATATGCTATCAAGTGAAACGTTTTGCAATAACGGGTTTAGCGTGAATGCCAAAATGCCTGAAAATTGCTTTCTTCTCCTTAGCATTGGCTAGCTAAAGTGGCCAGAGATTGATTGCACTGACTGATATTATCGACATATTTCAGTAAAGACTCGGTCACTAACACCTTCGCGTAACCCCAACTTTTCTGGCGTCGGCAACGGCGGCGGCGACCGATACATTCCAAATCGATCGGCCTCGCAATTCGAACTTGGCCATTACTTGCTGATGAATCAAAACTCCCAAGTAAGCGTTTAATTGTAATACAGTAGAAATCGTTTATAGCGGTATTGCTGTTAAAGGTAATTCGCCGGTAGCGAACAGGTTTGGCCGGTCCCGAATTTCACGTATCCAATATTTTGTATAGAACAAGTCGTTTATAACGATAATCGCTTATACCGCACAAAACCCACAGCTCCATGATTGTTCACTATAAACGATTTCTACTCTAGTTGAGACTTGTAATTAGACATTGCTAACAAAATGTGACATGTTTAGAACGAGTCTATGCTCAATGGATCAACTTCAGCGCCATGCAGTCCGTCTAAAGCTGAATATCAGCGGAAAATGCGCGAGAACCTAAATGGAGGTGGGAAAGACATTGCGCATTTATCTTTTATGTGATTATAATCAGTTGTTAATGTTGCAGGTGTATCGAACGTCAATGCAGCTTCCGTTGGCGATCTTTCCGACTGCAGAATCTTAGCGTATCAAAAAGGACAAGCGCCTCAGGCTCCGCAAGGTATGTGACGCAGCACTGACGTTACAGTGACGCCAAAATGACGATTGCAGCCGCGTATGCGGTCCACACCGGTTTTTCAAAGTTTTTATTTTCTATCTAAACTTGCGATTTCGTGTCAGACTGGGTAAGGAGTATCCTAGTCATATCATCAACGGGAAAACCCCTTTTTAATGCTGCGCGGGAGTAGGGAAAATTAACTGCCTCTATTAATCATCTCTTCAGGATTCCAAAACCAGAATCACCGCGTGTTGTACAGCGTGCGAGCGGTGCCTTCGAGCTCCTGCAAGAAGACGCTGCGGCACATCCCAGCTGCACCGGAAAGAATCTTGGACGCTCCGGAAATTCTGGATGACTACTGTTTGCCCTAACATTTTTTGTTCATTTTCCCCTCACCCCATTCCTCTCTTCAGATCTCAATCTTTTGGACTGGAGCAGTCAGAATTTCGTAGCCGTTGCCCTGCTGGGCTCTGTGTACTTGTGGAATGCGGCTGCGGGTACGATCCAGCTGCTCGTCGAGTTGGAAAATACTACCGACTTCGTGTCTTCCGTGTCTTGGGCCCAGGATGGCAATTACCTAGCCGTTGGCTTTAGCACCGGCGCTACTGGGGTATGTACGGACTGGAAATGTGCATTAGTGTATTTAGTCAAAAATTTGCCGATCAGGAACAAGGAGTCGAACCAGGCACTGTAGTTGACAATGATAAGCTCTATTTTCGGTGCTTACACATCGTTTTTCGTCATGAATTAGAGTCACTTCTGGGTTTTTACGCGCGTAAATTGATAGAAAAAGCGCTATCGACTTTCCAAGTAGTTTAATTAATGCAGATTTAGATTAGTTACTGATCGACATATTTTGACTAACGTATCATTTGCATTTTAATAGAGATGCTTTCCTATTCAAAGAAGACATTTTCTCGGTCGAATCAATATGGAAAGCGTCCTTATTTAAGTGGAAATGGTAAATGTCGACGCGTGATCGATGGCCATGGGCGCCAGGTGCCCTCTTTAACAGCTCCATCGATCGCGCTCTAATTTAGATCTAGGTGCTAACTCTCGATGGGGCTTGTTATGAATGTTCACAGCTAACATCATCATTGATTTCGTCTTTATCTGTACTCTCAAAAGGTTTCGTACATTTTCGGTTCGGTAGATAATAAAGATAGTGAGCATTTTTGATGTAGTGGAGAAAGTTTTGGTGATTCTGGAGCGATATTTCAATCGTTTCCTAAACTGTTCATAAACAAAGTAATTCCTCACTTCATTATGGACCATCGCATTGGGCTGAAGAAACTATTATATTAGTCGCTATAATAACACTCCTACCAAAATGTTTAACTATCACGTTTCGTTGCAATTCTCTCCTTTGATTCGCTTTGTTTTTCGTTACACTTAATTAGCAATCCCATCCGCGCTGCGGCGGTCCCCGACATTGACGCCGTGTGACACCATCCCTTCGCCTTAATTAAAGCAGAATAATTTTGCAGTTGTACGACCCATCGCGCGAAAACACCTTGCTTCGGATGATGGATGGACACACTACACGGGTTGGCAGTTTAGCGTGGAACAGTCACTTGCTGACGAGGTATTTTTACGATGTGTGTGGTCCGTCGAAGCAAAAATCGTCTTCAGCGGCTGTCGATCGGGCGAAATAGTTCATCACGACGTTCGCATGCCGAATCACGTAATTGCTACGCTCAGCGGACACACTCAGGTAGGATTTTGAGATCAATAACTACTGGATTTTACTCTTCTCTGTCTTCAGGAAGTGTGCGGTCTGCGCTGGTCGGGCGACGGTCGTCATCTCGCGAGCGGCGGCAACGACAATTTAGTGCAGTTGTGGTCGGCGGCGATGACCGGCCAGGGCACCGACACCGTCCCCTTGTACACACTCAGCGACCACTTGGCCGCCGTCAAGGCCCTCGCCTGGTGTCCCTGGCAACCGTCGATTCTCGCCAGTGGCGGTGGCTGCGCCGATCGCACTATCAGATTCTGGAATGTCAACACTGGCACGTGTACGATGTCGACTGACGCCGGCAGTCAGGTGAGTGGGAATGAGAAGTCGAAAGTTGCGGAGCTAAGTAAAAAAGCTGCCCGGCTGTTATGAGGGAAAGTATTGTATTCCCACTTTCCCGTAGGCATTAAGGGTCGATGTAGGTGCTGTTGGGGTTCAATAGGGTGTGCTCATTCATCGATAGGCAGTGGTGAGTCTACGAAAGCTGGATCAGTGCTCTTTTCTTCGCCCAAGCACATTAACGATCAATCGTTATAATAATTTTTAAGGTGAGCGCTCTGGTGTGGAACTCGGAGTACAAAGAGTTACTGTCCGGACACGGCTACCCAAGCAACCAGTTGACGATCTGGCGGTACCCCAGCATGACGAGAGTGCAAGAACTTACTGGTGAGTTTTTGAAGGCCGGCTTTTTTTGAACCGCCAAGCGCAGCAGTTTGCCATATTCAATCAAACATTTCTTGTTTTTGATCGGCAAGTTTTGACGATAAAATTGATGTATTGAACGCTTCGGAGCACTTTGTGGCGAGTTAAGAGCATTGCAAGACATGAATTCCATTTTCAGGGCACACGCAGCGTATCCTAAATGCGGCGGCTTCACCGTGTGGCGAATTCGTCATGAGCGCAGGCGCTGACGAATCGCTGCGCTTGTGGCACTGCTTCAAGGTGGATGAAACGCAGAAGAAGCAGCAACGACAGGCTACTTCCACGCGAAAGGACGTCGGCCGCTCCATCGCGCAAACCATTCGCTGATTGGGCTAACCGCCGACTCGCTTCCATTATTCTTATCGATCGATTGTGTGCGTTTTAATGCAGCGCCCAAGTGACTTACTGACTACAACTGCCGACTTGTTTTTCGCCGCCTTTGACCAAACGTCTTTTTCAACTCCGATTTGCATTGCTGCAATTACTCGTTGTTTGTTTGTGTATCCGCTTGATGTGTACTATATGGGCGTGAGTCGTCGGTTCGTAATAAAGAATGCTGTCTCTACTATAACTGGTTGGCGCCATGTGATGCGTGGTATCGTCCACATTATTACGCTGCCACGCCAACGCGTGTGCCTACCCTGTCGCCCGATTCTCGCGATTCGCTCCGTATGCGTACCGACTCACTTTTCCCAATCTCTCTTTCGTAATAATAACACAATCCTATCTAAGTATATTTCTTTTTAGATTGAAATTCTCCGTTGTACTTGATTTTGAGAAGTACAGTGTAAAAATGGTTGAATTAGACTCGCGATTTCCGTCACAGTGGCCATTCGGTATTCTCAAGACTGCACAATGGGTACTGCTGGATTTGAGGCTGTCGAAATCAGGTCGAGCTAAACGAGAATGCTTTTCAGATCTTTAGTTTCGTGGTTTTGATCTGTTTGTGGTGCTCATCGTTCACATGGGCCGGTACTGGACTCGTCTACTTCACCGCCTGGACATCTTTCCTTATGGGATTGTTCAGTTGGCTTGCGCACCTGTTTGGCCTTCAGAGGAAGACCCTCCAAGTGGGCGGAGCCTTCTTCTTCATCCCATTCGCTCTCATTGTGCGTTTATCGTTGAAATTTCGATTATAGTGGAATTCGTTTATACCGGTCACTGGGGGACCGGTATAACCGAACTTGTTTGTATGGGAAACTACGCTTTGGGACTGAAAATCTTGACCGGTATAAACGAAATACCGTTAACACCGAAACCGCTATAAACGAATTCTACTGTATAGTCATCTTTTTTTCGATCAGTAACAAGAAATCTAAGATTGAATACGGCAAATGTTATGAAACTTGATAGCTCTTCTTTCTATCAATTTCTGCACGTAGAAACCAGGAAATGACTCATTCTTGATGAATAACGGTGTTTCCGCACCGAAAAGTGAGCTCATTTTTGCAAACTATGATGCCTGGCGAGATTTCTTGTTACTGATCGACAAACTTTTGACTATGTACGTTTCACTAAATGATTGAATGATTGCAGGACTTTGTCTATTCGGTGGTACTGTTCGCGCTGTACGCGCTCTCGACGTTGCTCTGCGTCTACTTTATGTTCAAAGGCTTCGGCTACGCTGCCAATATCTCTCTGTCCTACGCCTTCGCTGCGGTAAGTTTCTTTCTGTACCGCTCGCGTTTCCCTCTCCTCTCACCTTGCCACACCACTTTTGCAACGTAGATCGACAGTTTATAGTGCAGGAATGAAATTATTCTTTATTCTTAAATGGAACGGTCCTAAAGTGATATAGCCGATACAATAGTGCGTGAATGGAACCATCGTGCAACAGATCAATAACCCTAGCAGACGGGGCTTATCTGCATACAATCGTGCTGTTTGTATCTCGCAGGTGTATGACGGGGGATGTATATGATTGATCATCGCTGTATGTTATGGCAGCTAACCTACGAACACTACAGGTAGCAAATGCGCATTATCGTTAAATCTGTATATTGAGATCGTGGGGAAACGTGTGCAGATACAAATTCAATTAAAAAATTCTCCCTGTGTTCTGTTATGTAAAGCCGATTCCAAGTAGCAAACTTCAACTCTCGGTGTCTCCCACGATCTGCCAAGATGGCGTTACTCATTCGCTATGTCGAAATCTCTTCTTCAATAATATGAATACTAACTTCGGTCTCGCAGTGAAAAGCTTCGTGCGCGAAACGGTGATTAACGGTAACTCACAGCGAGAATACCATTTATATTCAATATTCTTTTGAATATTTTATCTGTTTGACATTCTTGCGGTTATAGGCCTAAGCCAAAACATTACAACGTAAATTTATTTTATCGCGTATATATCTATTTTAACCAAACTGATCACGATTAGCCTTAACGAATAACGCACTCTCATAATGATATGTGCAGACTTATTGTATCGTACGGATGCGTATTGCGGCGCTCCGTTTGCCACGTTGTAACTTATTAAGGAAGTGACAATAAGGTGGGGCGGTTGGCTCTGTGCCAGATGCCGTGATGCGAACTAAAGTGAAATTCTTTTATACCTGTATGTGAAGGACCGGTCAGAATGATCCGTATAAACGAAATTCATTGTATGGAAAGACATGCTCAGGGACCGGCCAAAATTACCGGTGTAAGCGAAATATCGGTATGAACGAATTTCACTGTATGATTATAGTCAAAATTTCTCAATCAGTAACAGAAAACCGCAAGGAACATCAGAGCATGCTTAGTATCGAAGGCTAAATAGAGCTTGTTCGCCGCGGGGTCCACACTATCAGCCTTAATCGTTACGAGACCAACATTTCATTTTCTTGTTCGTGATAAATAAATTACCGCGATATATACCATTTCCACTTTAATAAAGACATTTTCCAGACCAAGTCGGACACTTTCTAAACCAAACAGGACACTTTCCAAATCAAAAAAGGCATTTCCCGTATTAATTTGACTGTAAAAATGTCCTTTTTGATTCGGAAAGTGTTCTGTTTGGTTGGGAAAGTGTCCGATTTGGATTGGGAAATGTCCTTTTTAAAGTGGAAATGGTATAATCACCGCTGTACAACTTAACATGGTACTTAACTTGCAGATCTTCTGCGTCCTGTCGGGCGGGACTTGCGGCTTTCTGGCGCTGCTGTTGTTCCGGGCGTCGGAGAACAAGCCGATCAACTTGCGCTCCATTTTCGTTGAGGGCACCACGACTGCTCAATTCGATCCCGCAGCTGGAACGACCACTACGACTGGCGTCCAAAGACCGGTGGCCTAAAATTTATTAGAGAGCATTCTATATGGAGCACGAATCGTTATTTATGCTATCCGAAGATCTGCTCGCGTTATACTTACCCTACGCAAATAAGTATTTTGTTAAGTTGCTTTATGATCGTCTATTTATATTTCTACTCTCCACTCGAGTGCGTCATAGATGTGAATGGAACTAATTGTGCTTTTAAATGAATCTTATAAGTGAATGAATCTACTCTAATGAATGTATTTTTGAATAAATGAATGATGAAGAATTGTTTGTCATGCTAATAGAACGGTATGAAAAGCCCATGGTGCAGTAAATCTCAATCAGCATGTTTAAGAGCGACAACGGCTACTCGTTCCCTGCAATAAAGGAAATATATTGCTAGCGGCGTCGCGTCGAACGCTACGTGGGACCGATATAGTTGAGCGTAGGGGGGTGGGACGAATATAAATCTCCCAAAGTGATCTCTCATGCTCGTGTTGATTCCGAGCAATTTTCAAGAAATGGATCAACTTTTGTTGACAACTTGCAAGCATTAGCATTATTGAGAAAACTATTAGACGGCCTTAACTATTTTGGTTCACGAAATTATTTAATAAAAGTTCTTGAGGTGTATGTGTACTTAAAGTCCATTTTCGCGCGCTGTTGTATGCATTGTCTCGCTTTGATCGCGTGCGCCTATTTATTGGCTGGACTGAAGTTCGTGTCCAGCTGTTCGTCTGCAGCAGTCGCCGCTCGTTACGTTCGAGAGTACTGACTTTGCTTAATTACTCGTCTCCTCACTTTTCTCTTCGACGGTACACCCTTTGTTCGTAGCCTGAAGATGCCCGTCAACTTTTACCGACTCCCATCTCACGGCACGGTAGAAGCATTGCTTTCAAACTTCCTTAATAAACTGATCTCCTGCATAATCTGCATTGAGCGCCGCGCGCGTGTTCTTCTCCATGTCGTGCAAATAGAAGACGGCGCAGTATTCAAGTACCACTAAGCCGATTCGTCCGCCTACTCGAGCGCTCTCCAATCATTCGACCTCCTCCATTACTGCGTTATGCTTTCCCCTCTCGTATAATGCAACTATTCAACGGCCAAACTGGGAGGAACCCTTCGATTTTTCGGATCATCCCAGTTTTCATATAGCTATCATGGATTTTCACGTATCTTTATTGATTATCCCCCGCTAATTTTCGGAACTCCCCCAGGTCGCTCTACTCCCCCCCTCCTCCAAGCTCGTTGGCTCTAGACTCGCGCCTGGCACCGCCGCTTAGCAAATGAACAATTCTAACTAATCGCACTTCTATTGTGCCTCTCCTCATTCGTTAAGTTAAATGATTTCTTGCTTACTGGTGTATTGCTGGCCTTTTTTTAAAATTCGTTTCGATTTTCGATTGGCCTCGCCACCATCCCTATAGTTGAAGTGTTGTTCCAAGATTTCCTACACTCTTAGCAACCACGTAAGATTCTCGCGTTTCATCATTCCTCTTCTTGGGCACGAAGCGGGCGACGCAGCTGGCGCTATTCTGAAGCCCTTTGAAGTTTTATTCCATATTTATTGCCTTTTCTTCTTGCACATCTGTTGCCGCTGGCTGCTACGATTTCGCGACTGTACAGATACGGTGAAAATCGCTATGCAGTAGCAACTTTTGAATTGCAAAGACAACAAGTATGGGATTTAATTGGTTGAGCAATTTGCGCTCCGGCCGATTCTAGACGGCTTGACCTTCAACTGCGTTCCCAAGTGGCTCTCGTGGAATAGCAAAACTATTCGCAATGGTGCAATAGTGCTGCGTCGAGCAGCAGTAGTTAATACGCGAATCGATAGGGAGGCGGCCGACGCTGCAACGGATCGGTATCCAATCGCGGGCCGCTTTCTCGTTTCCAACTTGATCGCGCGACGGCGGTAGGTGTCGGCAGCTATTGACAGTGTCATTAGCGCCGTCAACGCGCATCTGCGCTGTGATTGAGGCGAATCAGTGCGGGAGCCGCGCGCGTTCGCGCCGAGGCATATCACCAACCGCGTCCGCTAATGGCGTTACGGCGACGACGAAGCAACGATTAGACGTTGACGGATGGATAGCCGACGTCGTCACACTATCCGATCGTCTGACGCTTACGTAGCCGCCAGCCGCGACGCGCTTCTCGGCCGCTATTTGGCCCACCACGGCCAAAGTCGCGCGGCGGCGTCGGCGGCGATGGCGCGTGACGGCGGGAGTGCCAGAGAGTCGAGTCGCGCCGCAGTCGGATAATTCGGGCTTTCGACAAGGACGGCGCTGTGGTCGCAGACGCCAACGACCCGTGCGCCCTGCAAATTCGTTTCCGCTTGTCTTGGCCGTGCGTCTCGCATAATTGATTGATTTCGGACGACGGACAAGCGCGACCAGTGTCGACCCGTCGCTCCTGCTCGGTCGCGGCGGGCGGAGAGCGGTCACGTTGCCTTCCGCTCCTTCAAGCGCCCTTATTCCGACACTGCTTCAGATGACGGCGTGCACGAGCGGATCCTCGTCGCGCTGCGGTGGACGGCTGGCCTCGAAGCAGACGTGGTCGATCGCACAGGGGTCTGTCGGGTGAGATAATAAAACGCGCGACGACGAGCGGTGGCATTAGCGCTGCGCCAACTGACGCCAGCAGCGCAACGCCGCGCCCGCCGAGTTCGGACACGCGCCGTCAACCGCGCCGCCGCCGACGACGAGCAGCGCGCGAACGGTGTTCCGTCAGCTCGGCGAATGGATGGAGTCGGCCTCGTCTCTCACTTCACTCTGAGGAGGAGAACCATGTCGCTCTCAACCGGTAAAACACTATCTTGCTGGTGGTGGGCGGTGTTGATGCATTTGATGCATCTTCGCATCTTCAGATGCGAGCAAGGTGCTGGCTTTGCTGGCCGAGCTGAAAAGCGGGCTTCAGCACAAGGACAAGAATATCGACAGCGACGTCGAAACACTAGAACGCGTACTGCGCGATCCCCTATTCTGCGCTCAGTTGTCTGAACAAGTTGATTCAATATTACTACAACTGTTCTCCAGTGTCCACGACGACCAGCTGGCAAATTTCAGGATAAAACTCGTTCGCTTAATGTAGCGGCCGACTCGGCGCAGCTGGGCGAGGCTGCAAACAATCTGTTAGTCGACGAACTGAAGCAACACCTCCGCCTGCGCCAAGGTATTCCGCGCGCCACTCGCGCTCCGCTCTTGTCAATCACTATTACGTTGCTGCTACAGCCGACAGAGTTGTCGAGGAAGTCCGCAGAGAAGTTGAAGCCAAGGTCGCCGAATTCGCCGCCGTCGACCGCGTACGTTGTCGCTTCGTGTCGACCATTAATAATCGAGTCGTTAGGAGGCTGGCGATCAATTGCATCTTTTACAGCCGCTCGCCTTCTGCGCGCTCGACATCGACGCGTCCAATCCCGAACCAGACCTCGTGCTCGTGGAAGCGGGCGAAGGAGCGAATCGGCGAATTGTAGTGGTTGGCCCGCGCGATCTGCCCGACCGTCCAAGGTAGGAGCGGGCGCGCGAGGAAAACTGCTGGGCGGTAGAGCCCGGCGAGGCGCGCCCAGGAGTGTAGTAGGGCGGCCTGCGGGCGATTCAATTAAATCGACTAATTGCGGCAAGAGCGCCGCCTTTCTTCTGCTCTACGACGTAGCGTCGGCCCGGCCACCGCTGTCGTCGTCGTCGTCGCTCGCGGCGCTCGAGTGGACGACGGCGAGCACACCGCTGCTTAGCACACCGCTGCGTAGAAGCGGCGCGCGCAGAAATTGACGGTAGTAAGAGATTCGGTTCATGTGTCATGGGGCATGGGGTGGCGGCGTGCGGCCGGCGACAACGGCGATCGATTGTGTTTGGTTGCGCGGCGGCGGCCAGCAGGCCTCTCGGCCCTCGGTCGTCGCATCGGCGCTCGGCGCTCGTCCGTCCGCAAAGCGTGCGTGTTTCATGGCTCCGCTTCCACTTCTGGCGCCATGCGTGGCGCCGCCACTAGCGGCCACATCGGTGCCCGACGACGACGACGACGACGAAAACGACCCACGTTCCGCCCTCGCTAGATGGCAGGCTGTGTTGTAGTAGTGTTGTTTTGCTCGATTGATGCGCGGCGCCGCCGCCGCCGCCGCCATCGGGCAACGCGACACGCCGATGCGACGAAGCGGCTCGCGCTCGGCGAAAAGTAGTTGGGCCAATCTGTGCGCGCCGCTTGCTCGGATCAGAAATGCACATTTGACGGAAGGACGTATTTGCATTTCAGAATCGGCGGCGATTCGGTGGGGCTGGGCGATGAGATCCTGGCGATCGATCGACTGGTGGTCGCCGCCGGTCTGGGGACGTCGGCCGATGTTCGCCGGCACCTTCGCGACCGCGCTACCGGATGCGCTTCCGAGAGCGGCCGTCTGACCGCCGTCGTCACTGTCAAGCGTCGTTCGCCCAACATGGTTGTAAGTCCACCGATCTCTCGTTCCGCTGTTGTACTGCGCGAGTGGTCGGTGCCGTTGACGCGCTCGACCAGCGAATGCGACGCGCTCCACTCGGTACGTCTCGTCACATCGTCCTCGTTGTCGGTGAAGCCGATCGAGCCGATCGTCCGCCTCTCCCACCGCCCCGGTCCCCGTCATCAATCGCGTTCAGCGCTCCGTGATCGCCTTCCGCCTTTTCTCGCAGTATCCACCGCTGCTGCTGATAGAACGGGCAGAAAATTTGGCAAATAAATAGGCCGTTGATCGTTGGCGGCCACAACAACTGATTGCCGGCTTCGATGTCGTCGAGACGGGTCCCTCGCTGCCCGAATGTGAACAGAGCCGTCCGCAGCGGATCGTAGTGGAGTGGTGGTGTCGCCGCTCATTGATGACCTGTTGTACGACGCGGCGTTCGTTAGCTCGATGGACGTGTTGCACGGCGAATTTGATTTGCACTAACTAACTGCTGAGTGCGTCTCGGGCGTGGACCAAGTGGCACCCGGCGTCCAACAGCCCTCCTCCACTGCGCACTCCCCTTGCGTACGTCCGCCCGTCGTCTGTCCTCCTCCACAACACGATCCTATGGACTTTCTGACCGTCCCCCACCATCGCGCCGGCTCACAATCAAACGCCGATCCACCAGCGAAGCAAGTACGCTGAATACCCCCCGTCGTTGTCGTCATGTTGATGTTTCTCGGCGGGGTACGCTTGCCGCTTCTCCTTCTTCTCTCGCGCTTTTTGTGGGCTACGCTGTTCCTTTCGCTTCTTGTGCGTAGCCATTGTTATGCCGCAGCGCGCAAATTAAATTGCTCTTGAGCGAATGGAGGACGTTGGTTGCGCTTGCAGTTGACGGGCGATTGGACGGAAGTGCAAGTGGTCGATCTGACCAATGATGGCTCGGGGCTCGGGTTCGGCATCGTCGGCGGTCGCAGCACGGGGGTCGTTGTCAAGACCATTCTGCCCGGCAGCCCCACCGATCGCGTACGATCCATTCTTTTTTCGTGCCAATAATTAATCGCGCAAACATTGCGTTTTGTTTTAGGACGGCAGGTTGCGCCAAGGAGATCACCTTTTGGTAAGGCAACTAACGAATGCGCGCTCACTTGTCAGTCGAGTGTGAGAAATTATTTTAATTTGCAGCAAATTGGTCACATCAACCTTCACGGAATGTCTTCGCAGCAGGTCGCTATGATTCTGCGTCAACAAGACGCCAACGTTCGAATAGTGGTGGGCCGTCCTACCACCGCCGCCTCGCCGGCTCCGTTGACGACGGACGCGGCGGCGGCGGCGAGTACTTCCACTACGCCAGGTGCGTGCAAGCAAGCAAAGCCGCAGATCACTTCGTCATTCCTTAGCGATCGATGAATTTTTCCAGCCGTGCCGCCATCAAATGATGATTGCATAACGATCTCAACCAGAGAGGCGCTTTGCGCGGCGACGCTCGACGAACAACTTGATGCCCACAAGCGCGCCACATCCCTCCAGCCCTCTCCGTCCACGGCCGCCGCCTCGGCTGAAACCCGAAGTCCGTCTGCCCCGCGAGTGGCTTCATCATCAAGAGCGGCATCCGTTAACTCGCAGCATGGACAAAGCGCCAAGACGCCAGAAAGAGAGATGCGCCAATCGGAAGAAGATACGTACAGCGATCGCAAGGGAGCGACGGGATCGCTTCGCCCGGACCGCGGACTCGAGGATATGGTGAGTGGACCAATCAGCGACTCAGGTGGACTAGGCGGCCGTCGACGTATTTAACGAGCGACGACACTGGCCGTGGGCCGAATCGATAGGGGGCTGAGCCGTCCGTCCGTCTCAATTACGACGGCGATTATAACCAGCGGCCCGGTCTGCTCCAGCACGAGCACCTCTACACCGACCACGCCCGTATCATCAGGTTGCGGTCGTGCGCGTTGCTGGCTGGTCGGACTGCGGTTGCCGGAAAATTACTCGAAGATTGATGATGCGCGGACGCGCACGAGCCGTCCATAATCCGCGACCACCCGCGCGTCGTCCTGCTGACAAGCCGCCAGCCGCGTTTCCCGCCGCCGGCATGGTCCACCGTCGCTTCAACGTCAGTACCGCCAGCTTGACTGTCAGCGATTGATTGTTTTCCGTCCGACTGCTTTCGCTCTTCTCCACTAAGAGCGCTTTTCCACCGAGACCGTCCATGGCCGGCCGTCTCAGCGAACACATTTGTTCCATCCGACCGCTCCATTTGCAGGCGCTCACATCGTTCTGTCGCGAAAACTGGCTGCCCGACCAAACGGAGACTGTCGTCGTCGACTTGGTGCGCGATGAGCAGCTGGGACTCGGTGAGTGGATAGAGAGAGAGAGAGCGCTCGTGCGCTGCGTTGAGCATGCTTTATCGAAGAAGATTTTCAGGGATTACCGTCGCGGGATATGTGCACCGAAAAGGTAAGCCAGGAGCATTTGTCATTTGCAACGAGCCTGGCGCGCTCGCCGCTTACTCTTCCGGCTTTTGCGATGGCTTTCGATTAGCCGTCGGTCGACCCGAGAGATTTGTGCCCGTCGTATTCATTAATGCGATCACTTAATTTCCAAGCTACTTGCTCCCTGGGACTTGTTTCTTGGCATTTGTGCGCCCGTTTTCTCCCGCCATCTGGCATGATTGCTCATCTGGTCGGCGCAGTTACGACGCAGTTAATATTCGTAGAAAACGAACGATGCAAATTTGTCGCAACCCGACGAGGGCATTAGTTCGGTGACATTTTCTTACGGCAATATTTGCGCGGATATAAAAAACAACACTACGCTACTGAATAAATATAGCGCGCACAAATAATTTAGATGCCGCAGTGCAGGGCGCGTTCGTCGAACGTGCCATGTTCATCCATATTCATAGAATGAGCTCGGCGGGCTGAGCGTTTGTTCGTCCGTTCGCCCGTTCGCACCGCTCGCAATCTGATGCCGATCTTTCTCAGACCTTTATTCAGCGCGTCTGGTGGATGGTTTTTGAGATGGCGTCGTCGTTGCCGCCGCCGCCGCTAGGGCATCAGTTGCCGACGATGGCAGCAGGAGTCGGGAGGGGGAGAGACGAAACGCGAGAGGAGCGCGTCGACGGCGCAGTTCGTGTGTCCCGGCACTTGTTGCGACGACTCGTTGATCGCGGCGTGGGGGGCGCAGAAAGAGCGGAGGGCTTTGCTTTCGTGCTCCCTTCGCGCCGCCGTTCGTCGTCGTCGTCGTTGTCGCTTCGAGTCGAACGGACAGCTTCGACGTACCTAACATGGGTGTGTGCTAATGCAATCCGACTCGCCCGAGGCTGCCGCCGTCGCGGCGGCAGCAGTAATATGTACTTGAATATGAGCGACATCGCCGTCTTGATCGCATCTGAGAGTGGGCAGGGATGGGGAGGAGGAGGAGGAGTAGGGGGGAGGCGGGACGCCGCTTCGTCACCGAAAATGACGAGCTGCTCGCGCGGCAACCGCCAGTCGACGGAGACAATTCGATCGACAGTCGGTCGACGGGGATGACCGAATTACACGTTCCATTAGGGGCGCGATGAACGCCGTCCACACAGCGTCAAATATTGAACGACCGATTGGCCGTGTAGCAGCATCTGGCCGCGTCCTCACCAACCCTTCACTTACATCTCTTCTATTTTCAGCGGAGATAGCCGGCGTTTTCGTTAAAAGTTTGGTTGCCGGCAGCAGCGCCGAGCACACTGGACGCATATGCGTGCACGACTTAATACTCGAAGTGCGTTTAATATATCTTTTTCATGGCCACCGTGGCTCGCTGTGATAATGTATTGATAAAATGCATTCAGGTGAACGGACGGTCGCTCGAAGGATTGAGCCACGCCGAGTCGGTGCGGGCTTTAGTTGAAAGGTAAGCAGATTGCATTTTATTCATTCAAACATAACCGCTGAAAGCAACTAATCTTTAGCGGTACTCACGTGCGACTCGAGTTGATCCGCTTTACCGAAGGCTCTCCTCAAGCTCTGTGCCTGGTTAGCGTGCCAAGGAAATGTTCTTCGTGGGCAGTTGCTTAGTGTATATTCAGGCTATGCTGCGCGAGCAGGAAACCGAAACTCAGGTCATCGATGTGCAAATTCCCACCTACTCCGCCGCCTCCTCCTCCAATGTTGCGAGTGATTCGACGGCGGCGTCAATCGCCGAAAAGCCCGCCGCCGCCGCCGCCGCCGCCACCGCCGTTGCCGCAGACGTTCGTGAGCGATGGCGGCGCCGACTGGGCAGCGACATGGATGTGATAACCGTTGAACTTGTCGCCGATGACAGCGACGACCGACTCGGCGTGTCGCTGCAAGGTCCCTCTCTCTCTCTCTACTCGCCTTTGTGATGGCATAATTTGACTAAAAGTGTCGATTTAGGAACGGTCGACGTGGTCGATGGGACAGAACTCTGTCCGCACCACTACATCGACTCGATCCGACCCCACGGACCCGCCGCTTCGTCGGGTCGGCTGAAATCGGGCGACGAGCTGCTCCAAGTGGGCATATTTATTTTTGCTCGTGCGCTGCGTGCGAATTATGCAGCATTTTGCAGGTCAATAATGTCCGCCTGTTGGGTGAATCTCACGTGACTGTGAGACAAGCGTTGTCGAAAGCCGCCGCCGGTCGAACCCTATTGCTCACTGTGGCGCGTCCCTCTCAAGCGCCACCTCCAGCTAATGTGTACATGCCGAGACCTACTGCAGGGACGCCATTTCAGTCTTCCTATTGTCCGGTGCTCTCCGCTGCTGGCGATGACCGTCTAGTGAAAGTCTGTCTGCCGCCGTATTGTCCACATGTCTAGCGACGACGAAGCATTGATTTAGGCCAAGTCAGAAGTGTCTTTGGCGGCGCCGCTAGAGACCAACGACGTCCTGGCCGCCGTCGCCCGACGCCTGCGTTCGCGGTCGCTGCAACCGCTTACGGGCCTGGCGATTTGGTCGTCGAAGCCGCTAATTGTTCAATTGGAGAAGACGACGAAGGGACTGGGCTTCAGCGTGCTCGATTACCAGGTTGCCAGATTGCTTTTTGTTGTGTGAGGGAGGAGTCGCGTGTCGACGACGACGATGATTACAGGACCCCCTGCATCCTAACGAGACGGTGATTGTGGTGAGGAGCCTCGTGCCGGGCGGTGTAGCGCAGCAGGACGGTCGCATTGTGCCCGGCGACCGGCTACTCTTCATCAACGCCGTCGATTTGTCAAACGCCAGTCTGGCCCAAGCGGTGGCGGCGCTGAAATCGGCGCCACTAGGCGTGGTGCATCTAGGAATCGCAAAGCCGATACCTTTCGAAGCGGTAAGAATTGGGCGTAATCTGGGCAGACGGGTAGAGCTTCGCTCCGCTGGGCGCTTGGCTACCGCTATCTTATGAGGTAGCGCCCGGTGCGGCCGACGACGAAGGCGGCGGCATTATCGACGCAGAGCAACGGCTGTAGGTGTATGCGCTGATGAACGGGCGCTTTCAGACGGCGGCCGGGTACTCGCCTCCAATCATTTCGCGCAGTGAACGCGTGCTGGCCAAGGGCTTCTCGCCGCGCATGAATCGACGCCTGATCGAGGTAGGTCGTTGGCAGCAGCGTCGGCGCGTCGGACAACGCGACAAGTGCGGCGCGATAGGGGACGACGCGGTGGCAATCGAATCAGCGGTAATGACGCGCCTTCGCTGCTGCTGCTGCCCGTACGTCTGCGCGCTGTCGTCAGGTGCGAGCGGCGGCTACCGAACCACCGATGCAGCGACGACGCGCCCATTATGCGCTTAGCGACAGCAATTTCAGCCCGCTTTCGATCTGTCCGACTCGGAGTCACCGCGGCCGTCGAGACGTAGCGGCGGTGCTGGCGGGCTAGTGGGCGAGGCGCGTCGACGTCTATATCCCCAGGTGCGTGCGGCGGTGCAGGCAGGCCACATTGATCGGCCATTTCTAGGCTTACTATCCGTTGACGACGTCCGGCGGAGAGACGCCCTCGTCGTCCGGCTGGCATCCATCCGTCGGCAGCAGTGCCATCAACGGGGTAGGAACGCCACTAACCGAACCACGCCCTTACCTCCATCCGGCGCTTACTCGATTATACCGCTTTCTCGCGCCAACACGCCCCGCTAACGCTCTGTGCTTACTAACCAATCCTTGCTCGCGCTCGTCGTCGTTGTCGTCGTCGTCGTCGTTGTCATCGTCCTCCTCCCTCGTCAACCCTACATCATGGCCCATCGTTTGACGGCGCCTTTTCAGAGCTATTTGTCCATGATCAGTTGGTCGCCGGCTTCCTCTCGTTCGCTCAGCCCGGCCGGATCCCCATCGCAGTTGCGCGGTAGCTGGGCCTATGATGTCGTCTACTTGCCTTCGACACTCGAACGTTCCATAATGCTGCAAAAGGGCGCCAACCAGCTTGGTAACTGACGCGCCACTCTCGCTCTGTTCCAATCCACCTCACTCACTCGTGTGTGCGTGTAGGCATCAATTTGGACGCTACGGTGGATAAGGGGATCAATGGCTGCGTGGTAAAGTCGATCTCCAGATCAGGTGCTGTCGGGCGCGATGGTCGCGTCAAAGTGGGCGACCTAATCGTCAAGGTGAATACGGAAACGCTGCGTGGAGTTACGAATTCGCAAGCGCGCGCCATCCTCAAGCGCACCAATCTGATCGGAACTCAGTGCAAGTCAGTTTGAATATTCTACATCGATCAGCCGCGATCGATTAATGCAGTGGACCGGGCATGTCGCACAGTCACTCTCATTCCAGCATCACCTACATCGCCGCCGCCGACGCGCAACAGTGGAGAGAGAAAGTGGCGAAGGAGCCGCCCGTTGCCGACTATTCGAACCACGGCGTTAGTCGTCTATCGCCCAAGTGAGATTTATTTTGCCGCAAACTTCCGCATCGTCTCAACATGCCGCTTTCATTTTTCAGAATCTTCCCCAAATTTTACCGGTACGTCAGTTTCTCTTTGAAATGCTCGCGCAATAGCGGCGGACGAGCGACTGTTAAATGCTCGTCCAAACGTCCGTGCGTCGCAATGCTTTTTCACTTGCCACTCGCAAAACTTCCTTTGCTGCGTCGAGAGAGACGCTGTTAATCCATTACTGACGATGCTTACGATTCTGTATTCTCTAGCTCGCCCTACTTGGATCGCAAGGATAACGGAGCGCCGGCGGATAACGACTATAGGACGGAAGCGGCCGTCTCTCCGCCCAATTTGCGCCAACAATCTTCCGCCGATTCGGACGCCCCCACCACGAGTCATGTGTTAACTGACAGAAGTTGTCCGTCCAATCTTATCAACGGTCTAGCGGAGATTATTGTGGCGGACGACGTGGTTCAAGCGGCTATTCATGACGCGTTCCTCGAAGTGATCGTATCCGAACGGATACCTGATTGGACCGCGGGTGCCTCGGCGCCGTCAACGTCAGCGGCGGCGACGACAGAGAGGAGGAGGAGCAATCGTATTTCGCCTGAAAAAGGCTCGCCGCCGCGAACGCACGACGACGACGACGACGACGACTCGGACGATATGGCGCTGAACATCGAAGCTGAAGTGCTTGTCGATCAACAGCTTGCCGCCGCTTCAACGTCGGACGAACAAGCAGCGGGTGTCTCTAAGAAGTCGGCTGTGGTGCAGAAATCGTCCGGTTCGAGTGGAAAGACGGACAAATTGTCGCGCAATTCCTCGAGCGGTTCTGAGTCGGTTCACGCCGGCGGCTCGCAGGTGTGCAGCAGAGCGCAGTTTTGAGCTGTTGATATATTGTGCATAGTGATGTGTTTCAGCACGGTGCGAGCACTCGATCAAAATTTTGGGGCGAACCGCGGACAGTGGAGCTGATTCGAGAGCCGCATAGGTCGTTCGGTACGATTGAGAGTGGAACTGAGAATGTTGATATGTGAATGTGTTATGATGGATTTTGTGCAGGGATCAGTATCGTGGGCGGTCGCGTCGAAGTTTCTCATAAAGGTGGGCTGCCGGGCACTGGCAACACCGTCTCGGGCATCTTCATTAAGTCCGTTCTACCCAACTCGCCCGCAGGCCGATCCGGACAAATGAACATGGGTGACCGCGTAATCAGCGTAAGTCCATCGTTTCCATGCCAACCACGACGTGCCTGTCGCAGGTGAACGCCGTCGATCTAAGAGAAGCGACGCACGAACAGGCTGTCGAAGTTATCAAGAACGCGAAAAATCCCGTACGCTTCGTAGTACAGAGTCTGCACAGCTTTTCGCCTCATCAGGTGGGTGTCTTCAGACTTTGTTTATGCGTTGAAACAAAGTGATGGCGCGTCGATTTGTGACGCATAAAGCGTCGACGACGCTTGGACGCGTCGTGGCTTTGTTAAGACATTTGTAGGCATATCTTTGTGTCGGCTCACATTTCACTTAAATCCGCATTATTGAGTTTTTCAGATGATTAGCTCATGCTCTACATCGGCTGCAAGTAGTCCCTCGGGCACACCGGTCTCCAAAACGTTTCCTTCGCCCGCCTATCGCGACCATTCGTCGGCCGCCGATAAGGGGGACGTGCCGGATCGGCCGTCGCCATCAACGCCTCCGCCGGCCGATGACACGGTCGAGCTCGATAGGCGACCGTCTTCCTCGCGCAAGTCCGAGTTAAACGACGTCCGCGTCGAGTCGCTCATCGAGTCAGCGGTGCATGAGACCGTTGAGGCGACCGTCGAGCACGAGCCGACTGGCGACGGCGACGGACGCCAATCGATAACGGTCGGTCGTCGACTCATCCGTCAACGCGCTTTAGGACGCTTGAGGCAATACGCGCTGCTCATTTCAGTTACCGCCCGACGAAAGTACGCCCGAAGCGCAATCTCCAATGCACCACAACGATACCGAACCAAATGCGGAGCCAAGGCGAGCGAGTGTACAGCAGCAGCAGCAAGAGCGCTCCGTAGCCGAACAAGGCGAAGAGACGGCCGCGGCGAAGATGACACAGCGAGAGCGCGACCGGCGCAAAATCGAGAGGAACAGCGCCGCGACTCTTCCGCGTACCGACGACGACCCCGAGACAGAAGACGACTTCTTCTACACAAGCAGTAAGCAATGCAATGTATTGCGCGCGTGCGGGGTGGGGGGAAAGGGCGTAGAGTCGTGTATGTGCGTGCAAGCCGATCGGCCGGAAGCTCTTGAGGGAACGCTCGACCGACCGCGCTTATATTATTAGTTGACGCGGAGCGCGAACACTGCAGCACTATTAGACGGGCGGCGACGCCAGGCGGCGACGCCGGGCGACCGCTGGCGTCCTGGGACTGTCTGTCGCTCGGATGGACGGTCGACGAGACGCCAATAAGCGGCCGTCAGCGGTGCGCTGTATACGCAAGTGCGCACTCGCTCTCCTTCCTAAGCCATCAGTATCCAGTGCGTCCCTTTGCTACCTTCACCCCATCCTTTACCAACATTTCAGAAAAAATTCAAAACAAATATGGCGAGCTCAAGGGCGAGCTCATCCAGATCAAGTTGGATCGCCCGACGAGCGGCCTCGGCCTGTCGCTGGCTGGAAACAGAGACCGCGACAAGTTGAGCGTCTTCGTCGTGGGTATTCGCGACGATTCGCCGCTACTGAGCGCGTCCCGTCCTATTCGCGTCGGCGACGAGTTGCTCGAAGTGAGTGCAACGGCGGCGGCGGCGACGGCGGCTGCAAAGCGAGACTGTAACTGATGATGATGGCGGCTGTTTCAGATAAACGGCAAAGTGCTATTCGGCCTAAGTCACCTGAATGCGTCGTCGAAAATCCGCGAGTGCACCGACTCGAAGATCCGGCTGGTTGTGCTGCGCAGACCAGAGGCGCTCGATGAAATGGCGGTGCGGCCACCGGAAGCTGCGCTTAGCCGGTCGCAGACGGAGCCGGCCGTCCATCGAGAGAAGAACGCCTCTCCCGTATCGCCGACAGCAACCGACCACGCCTCCGCCAGACGCCAGGTGCCCTGAGTGAAAGAAAGCTTGCTCGTTAGGCCGCATCGACCGCGTCCCCTCGCTATTCCCCCCCCCCTCTCGCCTCTCCTTTTCCTTCCTCGGTCTGTCTTCCTCTCTGCTCGCCGTCACCTTATTGCTATGTTCATGCGCTCATTCTGCGACACGCGCGATCTACCCCGGCACCCGTCGACTTCTATCGCCGATTTGCACCTTGAAACGCGAGGGACAGTCAATACTTCGCAGGTGGCTCTTAGAAAGCTTGCTAAGCTCCCTGAAATCTGCGTACTTACTGTTTTCATGCGATAGGGAGCGAGAAGAACCGTCTAAGGTTAGTGTATTTCAGCTCAGCGTTGAATTGGGTGAGCCACGGCAAGTTCGCGTTCGAAAGGGCAGCGCTGGTTTCGGAATAACCATCGCCGAAGCGACCACCGCCGGATCGACGGGCGGAATTTTGCTCGTCACCAACGTTTCACCCGACGCTCCTGTGGCAGAGGTTAGCCTCCTTTGATACGTGCTCGTTCGATATTCTCCCCATAAGTGTCTGATTTGGTGGGGAGGAGGGAAGGGAGGAGAGAGAGAGAGAGAGAGAGGGAGAGTGAGAGGGAGGGAGAGGGAGGTGGCATGCTGAAGAAGGAGGTACTGAGAGTGTTGCGCAGTTCGTGAGCGGACGCGCAAAACACGCCGATGGCCGTCGGATACATAGAGCGATGAAGACGGTCGGAGAAAAATCGAAGCGAGATTTGCCTCAGACGTGCGGCCGGTGCATCCTCAACGAACCTAATTCTAACCAGCAGTTCCCACTGCCTTCGTCGATAGCGTGGCAAATTCAGCGTCGGTCGCCTTTCAGGAACGCTCGCTGAAAGTCGGCGACCAGGTGCTGTCTGTGAATGGTCGATCGGTGCAAGAGCTCTCGTCTAGCCAAGTAGCGGATATGATGCAAAATGTGGCGCAGAACGAACTGCTGCTGACTGTGGCAGCGCGACCAGTTGTCACTCTTCCTGCGTCGCCTGCTCCAGCGTCACCCGCTGCCATGACTTCGTCGCTCGACGCCGATGCTAGTAGAAGCGATCGCAGTTCCGCTTCGCCTTCGCTTACCACCACTGGCAACGGTTCGATTCGCTGCGCTCTCTGTGTCGTTAACTTTTTACGACGTTTCAGAAGTGGTTCGCAAAAAATCGAACGCGTCGTTCGGTGGTCTAGACAAAGTCGGCGTTGAGCCGGGAAAAGAAACGCTCATAGAGATTGACAAAGACGGCAAAGGGTTGGGCTTGTCGATAGTGGGTGGATCGGACACGGTGCTGGGAACCGTGGTCATCCACGAAGTCTATCCCGACGGAGCCGCCGCCGTCGATGGTCGCTTGAAGCCCGGCGATCAAGTGCTAGAAGTAAGGGGACCTTTTCGTCGGGACAGAACAATTGTGACGCCACAAGTATTATAGGTCAATGGACAGTCGCTGCGAGGCGTTAGCCACGAACTGGCCATCACAGCACTTCGCAAGACACCGGCCAAAGTGCGCTTGCTCGTCTACCGCGACATCAACTTGCAGCTGTCGCTGCTCGACCCCACTCAAATCTACAACATATTCGAAATTGAGCTGTTCAAGAAGCCCGGTCGCGGACTAGGCTTGAGCATCGTCGGACGAAAGAATGAGCCGGGAGTTTACTTGTCCGAAGTAGTGAAAGGCGGAGCGGCGGAAGCCGACAATCGACTGATGCAGGGCGACCAGATACTCGCTGTCAACGGCCAGGATGTCACGTCGTCCATGCAAGAGGACGTCGCCGCCATGCTCAAAGTGTGCATGGGTCGAGTGCTGTTGAAAGTTGGACGCTGGAAGCTGTCCGACGGAGCGACAGCGCCGGCACCCTCCACCGTGCTAGAACCCGGCTCACCTTCGCGCCAAAGCCACTCTGCCTCGCCTGTGAACTCGACGGCATCGGAGATTGTCGTGAAAACGCAAGCCGTAGTATTATCGCCGGACAGTATCAAAGAAGAGCCTACGTCGCCAGTGGCTGTTGAGCGAGAACCGCCGCCACCGCCGTCGGCGCCGTCGCGACCCGGGCAAATCTCGGGCGCTGTACCGCAGGTGACGGTTGAGACGGAAGAAGCGCCTCCCGTGCCGCATTCGGAACTGTCGCCTGTCACCGAGGAGCCGAGCAGCGGCGACCAAAAGTCGTTACTTGGAAACGAGGACGAAGGCGCGGCGATTTCGGCGCCGTCGTCGCCGGCGAAAAGCGATCGGTCCGATGTAGAGGACCGCGTGACAATGCTGGCGGACCTGGTGGAGGAAGGCTGCGAGAGTTTGATGATTGAGCTGAACAAAGCGGCCGATCAACAGCTGGGCATGGGCATCGGGAAGCGATCGCGAGGCATTCTGATTACATCGCTGCAGCCCGGTTCGACGGCGGCAGAGAAGCTCAAAGTGGGCGACCGAATTATGGCTGTCAACGGACAAGCGGTCACCGATCAGGTGTCCGCAGTTACATTTGTCAAGGCGAGTCCTCTGCGGCTCTTCTTACAAATTGCTCGGCTTATTGACGATTCCAAGTAAGTTCCTCTTGCCACTTTATTTTTCATCCAACTAGATTCTTTTTTTTCCCACCTGCAGGCGCTAGTCGGTAAGTATTGAACACTCCACAAAGTAACTGTCGTCTTGTTGCCTTTCGCTTAATTTGTGAGCCATTGCTTGCTCGGCNTCAAAAAAAGCGAAATGTTCGTTGCGTGATAAAGTGTGCAGTACTGCTGAGCTCGCGTTCGGCCAATGGGCGCTCTTTAATCGCAAGCTCCGCCTATTCATCCGTCCACGCGCGGCGGCATCGAGCGGTTTCGCAGTGCATTTTGGTCCGCGTTGCAGTCGGTTCCGTCCTCGCAAGCGAGGTCGTCCTCCACGGACTCTGTTTTTTATTGTCATATTTCCTCTATTGTAAATCGACAATTGGCATCAGCGGAATTCGTTATCGCCTCTGAACTGGCGTGGAAAAGTTGAATTAAAATCGCCGCCTGCGAGAAGATTCTCTTGTATTTTGTCTGAAATCTGATCGTCATATTACGACGACGACTGATTGTGAATCGTCTTGATGTTTGCGGATCGGTGAATGATCGAGTGGATAGCCAGCAAGGGCGATCGCGGCTGCTAAAATGATGGCGATTTGGTTGCTGGCGGCGCTGGCCGTTTCTCGCGCGCATCAAGGACTGGCTCCAGTTTTTGCTCCCGAGCTGGACGACGATAGCGTGGTTCATATGCAAGCGCCTTCCAGTGCAGGTATGTTATCGTCGCTTTATTCCGGCCGAAAAACCCGCACCAGCAAAGTTACTACGCACGCTAGTCTGTGCAAATATTTGCCTTTTTGTACGGATCGACCGATCAGAGGCGGCGACGAGAGAAGTGGCGCGCGTAAAGAGCGGCGTATATGCGCTGACAGTCGATGAGTGAGCGATTGGTGCGCTTCTCCTGAGAAACGACTGAGCGCCTGCAGCCTTCTCCCGCCTTGGATCCGACCTCTAATCCGCACGATTAATCATACGCAAACAAACTGTATTGTTGGGTGGAGTTGACCGAGTTGTTTCGATGAAAGATGGCGAAAGGCCCGGCGGGTGTTTCCTATTCTTTGCGAGCGCGGCGGACGAGACGGCCCACCTGCACAGGTGCAATGGGTCGTCTCGGTGACGGGCCGAGTGCCGCGATGAAAGAAGAAAAGAACAGAAGGAAAGAAGAGGGAGAAGAAGTTGTTGCGCGGATTTGGGTGGGCACCGGTTGGCTTGCTGAATGAGCCGCTCGACTAGAGGCCGAGCGCAGAATGCGGCCGTCAATCACTTAGCAGTATGCAAATGGGGCAGATGTCTCGGGAGGCATAAACCAATTTACCGCTGACCGCTAGCCACAACACCTTGGGGAGCGGTCAGGCCCGCCCATCGCAGCGACGCTAATGAAAAGTCGTGTGACGTCTTTTGCGACGGTTAGGGACGCAAGTCGGATGCATCTGTCGCCGGCGCGTTCGGCCGCATCAGCAACAAATATGGCGCCGACCACCTGCTGTTTGCGCGATCTGGTCGCCCACTGCGCACTAAATCTACGTCCTATTGCGCTATTTGTTTCAGACGCCTGCCAACTGCCGCCGGAGTGGTCGGGACGGTGGTTCCTGAATGAGCATAATCAGCCGCTGAAGATCACGACGACTTCGATCAGCTTGAAGGGCAGATGCGTGGCGACCAGCGAGAGCGGCTATGGTCAAGCTAAAAACTACCTGTTCAAGCTGGAAACGTACGCACTGATTTAGCATTCGCAATGTTGCATGGTTTGTTGTAGCGAGTGTGGTGCCGCACGTAGAACGGTTGTTGCCGGCGGGGAGTGGGAGTGGGGGAAAGCGAATTATCTGCACGCTTTTGCTTACTCAGCGCGTAATCGAACATCGTCCGACCGCCTTGGTCGACAACGGGCCTTTTTTGTGAGCAGCCTCATCGTCTAGCGTCGGCGCGCCATCCATCGATCGCCACGGACGGCGCTCAGCGAAGGGCGGATTGCGCTGACCCACGCCGCCGGCCAGCCACAACGGGGCTCAGATGCTCGCGGGGGAAGCGTCAATTAGCCGCCCGATGAGTGACCAGAGAGTGACCACTAGCTGTTGCGGGCGGGGTGCGGCGCCGGAATTATTGGCACTAATTGCCGGCGTCCGTGTGTGAAAATGGCAGGGAAGGGTAAATTGTCCGTACGGCGTGCGGCGGGTGGGGCCGCCCCAGCGACAGGTCGGAGACTGCGCGACTCCCCTGGGGACGGCAGCAATCCATCAGCGGACGCTATCTGGCGAACATCTTCGGCCGCAGACTGGTCATCGTGTCTTTGTCCGTACCGCCACGCTCGAGGGTCATATCGGCGCGTTCAATGGCCGACGATGGCGGCGAACAGGAAAAATAACGAGCATGCACGCATGTGTTCATATCATGATTGACGTCATTTGTTTCAGGAAGAACGATGTATGCTGGCGCTGTATGGTCTTTTTCTTCGAACATCACAACGTTCTGCAGTTCAAAGAGAGTAAGTGGATTCGTGGGGGTATGGGAGTGGAGTGGGGGAGGGGGCAGGGAGGGAGGCTGATGGAAGGACGAAGGATGGCTAGCCGCAGGCGGCGCTGATTACGGGCATGCGATGGGGCACTTGGCCCCGATCCGCCCGATTCGCGGTGTCCATTAACGCGGAACGCCGATCCCCTCGTTCAAGGGCGCGACACAATGCGTAGCGGTTTGGCCGTAAACAGCGGTGGGGAGAAAGGGATGGAGGATGCGGCGCGGGCTTGGTCGCATGACTAAGCCCCTGTACATTCATTCCGGCAGGGGCCTTAGTGGGCGGTGGCGGCGTGNGGTGGGGAGAAAGGGAGGGAGGATGCGGCGCGGGCTTGGTCGCATGACTAAGCCCCTGTACATTCATTCCGGCAGGGGCCTTAGTGGGCGGTGGCGGCGCGGCGGCGGTTCAACCGGGCGCTCTTCTGCTCGACTAGCGCGGTATTTCCGTCGGTGCCAGTCCGGTGCGCCCTGCGTCGCCGCTAGTCCACCGCCGCTAGTCCACTGCCGCTAGTCCACCGCCACTCAGAACAGACATTTAAACACGCGTCGTCAGTCGCGCCTTCATGAGCGCACCACTATGCAAGCAATCGTTCCGTCCTCTGCGTTGTTGCTACGAAATGGCCAAATGCGTTCGAGTAGCCGTTGCGGGTGGTCGCTTACGCACTGTCTATCGATCGACTACGTGCGCCGAGTTTGTCGGCTCAGATTTGGCGAATTCCCCCCGCCGGCGTCTGGCTAAATTTAGTCGAACCTGGGCGTACACACGGCCGAGAAAGGGGATTAAAATTGGCGCCTGAGCGACAGTGACGGCGACGACGACGAGCGCCGTCGTAGCGTCTTCGCCGCCTTCGAAGCGAGCAAACAGCTAACGGGGGTCTTCTAGCGGCGGCGGAAATTGCTTGACTTTCCGTCTGTATGTTGTCGGAGGCGGGGGCGAAAGCGGAGGAGGCGATCTCAGAGCCTGCCGGCCCTCTGGCGATTGGGCAACATCGATTGGGCCCGCCACACTAAGCCGAGCAAATGGCTCCTTTGACCTAAGTTGCTCTCCGTGGATCCATCAGATTGAAGGGCGCGCAGAAAACTGATACCTCCCGGATCAAAAAGCTTTCGTCGACGCGCAAACAGTTTCGATTTCAGGCCGATGTTCCAGGACGGGCAGCGCCGAGATGATATCGCAGATTTGCAGCGGCTTCAACGGCGACGACCCAATGATGACGCTGTTTCGCGGTATGGCGTCCGTTCTATTTTCTGTATTTGTTGTACGTTTGTTTGATTGTTTGTCTATTGCACCTACTTGTTTATTGATGGCAAAATACGTTGAATTGAAGTAGCGCTACTTGCTGCGATTTGTCACGAGTGCGCACCTTGACTTTCGAGTTGTCACGCAGCAAAAACTGTTTGAGGGAAAAAGCAGCACGCGATGGGAAGCAGTTGTTAAAGGGCATTACTTTTATTGCACTGGCGGGAATATTCTGGCCAATTTTACGAAGGGTTATTAATATATGTGGAGATCGTATTTTAGATAGTCTTATCGCAAGGCATGTAAATATGGGGGTATAATTGTTTCGCCAGCGCAACTACGTGCCCTTAGGGTGTGTGTATGGATATATGATGTAGTTGATTTTCGAAACGCGAAGATGCGACAATCAATTAAATTGTAAATTTTAAGAATGAAACTGCAGAATCCCTTTAACAGCAAGAAAGGCCTGTGTAGACGTTGTATGAGGGGGAGTATTCTTCGCGGAACAGCGACCGATAGCAGCTTACTATTTGCCGTAGCGTATTTAACGGGCGGCGTAAATGAGGACTGGATGATGCGACTGGAACTGACGACTGTGAATTGATTGGGTCAGAGCGGCGAAGCGGGCGTTAATGCGCTGCTCGGACGTCCGCTAATCAGACTGACCGCCGGGCAGTGATTGGCCGATTGAGCGTAAACGTTGCGCAAGCGAACGCGCTGATTTGCAGCGGACGCCCACCCCCAACCGTGTCCGATTGACGCACCGGCCAACTTCACCTACCGCGACATGAAGGGGTCGTGTCGCTCCCGCATGTCAACCATCGATGCCTGCGCCAGCAATTCCAAGCTGCGTCTACGCTTTCAAGCCTGTCCGGAGATTACCTACAGCGAAAGTCAAGGTAGTGTGTGGTTTATCGACGTTTGTCCATCGCGGCGCATCACATAGAATTCGTTTATAATGATCATTTTTAGCCGCTCCCCCAAGTTTCCGTATAAGCGAATTTTACTGTAGTGGCGTGTTTTCGACATTTTTAGATTGTGGCGAATTACGTATAGTCAAATTTTTTCAATCGATAAGGAGATACTAGCCATTCACAATAGTCAGCCAATGCAAACACTTCAAACTGACACTTTTCTGACGAGACACCTTTTTTTTATCAAGAATCACGATCGGTTCTCGATTTACATGGACAATAAATATTAGAGTAATATGCGATGAACAATTGAAGCGATACGGGCGATTCAGCAATTAATCTCTCCCTCTTACTGATGAAAAATTGCGATTGTGGTTTTTCTATATATCATAATTCGTTTCAGTCGACGATATTGAGTGCATCGGCGCATGGGAATATCACAACAGTCGCTATTTCGCGGCGAAACTCGTGAATCATCCGGCGCTATTCGAAGGAGAAAAGTATCGCTGTTTTGTAAGATACTTATATTTAAATTGTATGGCCTATTGTTGACTGTCGTTGTTCTCTACAGATGTACGAAAAGCAAAGCGACGGTGGTCGCGTTGGCATCTCTGCGGATGCTGCTTGTCGCGGGTTGATAGGAGTTGACAGCGCCAGTACCGTCATCGACTATAAAATAGGTTGGTGACTGAAATATTTCTTCTTCCGTGATTAAGGAGTCTTTGGCTGTTTACTGAATGTTTTGTGACGTATTGGACGATGGCGAGCCAGACATGTAGTTGGCCGAGATTTGCTACGATTGACATCAACTTTAGTTACGAAATACTGTTTTTCATTGGGTCTGTTTAATATAGCATGCTTTAACTAAAGTCGCAGTGCAAGAGAATGCCCGCAGATAACAACTTTAACAGAAATATGCTTATGAAACCGACCCAGTAGAGTAATTAGCTCTAAAATTCTCCATCCAGTAATCACTGTTTACAATAAAAACAAAAAAATGTTGCTTTTAGACTCGTATCCCACGGCGCAGTGCACGTTCCCGTCCTTTCTCCGACATTACCACGCCGAGCAAGGCGGTGGACAGAAGAAGTGGGAGTCTGTAGCAACGAGTGACATTCATCGCATAACGGCGGACGAGTGGGTGGAGGGAAGCGTCGCATCTGGCGAGAACCGCTCGACGGCCGTTTGCATTCAAGAAGAAGATCTGGGCAAGACGCACCGAATCGTCGTCTATCTCGTATCCGGCTGGTAAGTCAGTCCCGGCCAGTTGTGATTGAATCAGCCACGCGTGTGCTACTCGCATTCATCATGCGATGCAATCAATTTTTCTTTCTGAATCATGTTTAATCGAGTGAATATATGCGAGTATGATTGACGAAGTGATATGGTGGATCGCTTGCAAGGGCGATTGCGTTTCGGTTTCAGTGTCATATCGATTTCATTGTATTTCAGTTCGCGCGGCTATCAGTGCATCAAAGTGCATCGGCGGGATGAACAAGTGATCGAGGTGGTGCGAGGGTTGCTGGCGCCGAACGCGTTGGAGGCGTGCTCGGAGGAGTATATCGACGAGCATTTGATGACCTACGACACGTTGCTGCTCGCTGGCAGTGTCGAGCAGCATTGTCCCAACCACGGCCGCTACAAGATTCACGGCTGCGATCAGGACAACGCCGCTAGCTATTATTTCGGCTGCAGTGCCAAGCATCAGCTTATTGTGAACAAGCAGTGTCGTCCAAATGAAACTGGTACGATTGTTTTGTTGACGCGCGCCTTGAAGACTATCGGTTCTTCTCGGTAATAAAGCCCTCCC